>PVLD010010790.1:0-68950 GCA_004027595.1 Dinomys branickii | reverse complement strand
AAGGATGTGTCGTCTTATTCTTTCAAAGAATCAGTCTTTCCATACTTTTTTTTTTTTTTTGCAGTACCGGGGATCGAACTTAGGATGCTGTGCTTACGAGGCAGGCACTTATGCCACTGAGCTATATCCCCTGCCCCGTATTTCCATACATTGATTCTTTGCATTTATTTTAGTCTCAGTTTCATTAATTTCTGCTCTGATCTTTATAATTTCCTTCTTTGGACTAGGTTTGGGTTTGGATTTTCCTTTTTAGAACTTTGAGGTACATCACTAGGTTATTTATTTGGAGTTGCTGTTTTTTTGATGTGGGCATTTAGAGGAATAAACTTACCTCTTAGGACTGTTTTCATATTGCCCTGGAAGTTGTGGTATGTTCTACTGGCATCATTTGGTTGTAGGAACTGTGTAATTTCTTTTTTGTTTTTACAATACATTTATTAGTCAGTAGTTGTTTTGGTTACTTTTCTGTTGCTGCTGAGACAAAATACCTGATGCCCAAAATTAAGGAAGGAAAGGTTTATTTAGCTCACAGTTTGTGTTTCAGACCATACAAGGCAGAGTGATAACATGGCAGAGGGCAACAGTTCATGGCAGCGGAAAACAGCACAAGCAACAACAGTAAAAGGGAGGAGTGGCAGCAAGCAGCCTTTTTCCCTCCTTTACTTTGTATACAAACTATCTGCTTAGCCACCCTAGGGCAGGTGTAGCACTCATACCCATAATCCCAGCAATGGACTAAGGATCAGTCAAAAATCTAGAATAGAAGTCCGCCCCATGACTGCATAAGGGTTTGGGAGGATATGCAGATACAAATCATAGCAGTAGTATTTAAATGTTCATGCATATGCGCAATTTTAATGATTTTTGCCATTGATTTGTAGTCTCATAGGGCTATGATCTGGTAATATGTGTGGAGTAATTTTGATTACTTCCCATTTACTGAAGCATGCTCTATTGCCTAGTATGTAATTTTTGCAGTTCATATACTGTTGAGTAGAATGTGCAGTGTAGAACACTACAGATACATATTAAGTCCATTTGTTTGAATGTCTGATTGAACTCTTGATAGTTCTTTGTTGATCTTTTGTCTAGTTAATCAGTTTGTGGCAATGAGTTATTGAGGTCCCATACTATAATTGCGTGGGTGTTTCTCTGACCTATTTCATCCAGTAGTGTTAGTTTCATGATGTTGAGTATTCTTGTGTATGGTGCATGTATGTTTTTAATTGTTTATGTAGAATTGTTCCTTTAACCGAATTGTTCCTTTAATCTGTGTGTATGGACTTTCTTTGCCTGTTCTGATCAGTTTTGATTTGAAGTCCAGTGTGTCTGAAAATATGTGTTACGGTTGATACATCATGTCAACCTGAGTCTAAAGGCTTGGCTCAGTGACTCTACATCCTGGGGTGAAAAGGACATGCCCTTACAGCTCTGCCATGTTGTTCATTGTGTCAATTTGAGAAGTTTAAAAGTTTAACTAAGTGACTGGGGGGGGGCAGCACATGGTCCTTACTTTGTATTCATCCTGAGCCTGTGCAAGAGCAGGGCATGCAGATTATGTGAGTGCTACACATCCCCTGGCCCCCTGGATGAGGGTAGTCTGCTCACAGTATAAGGAAAAAAAGAGGCTTATTCATCCCCTATTTTGCTGTTGCTGTCTTTGCTGTCTTCTGCCACCTTGAAGTGTTGCCCTTGTGCCATGCCACCCTGCCTTAGAGCCAGCTGATAAAAATTAATGAACCTTTCTTTCCTTAAGTTTGGGTGGTAGATATTTTGTCTCAACAACAACAACAAAAATCAAGACAATAGGATAGCTACTTCTGATTCAGGTTCCTATTGCATGGAATATTGCTTTTCATTCTTTCAATTTTACCCTATGAATACTTTAGATTAAATGTGTTTTGCTTATATAGTATACTGTTGAGTTTTTCTGTGTAATCCAATCTGCCAGTTTGTGTATTTTGATTGCAGAGTTGAGACTGTTCACATTTAGACTTAGCACTGAAAGATACTTATTTCTGTTCTTGTATTGTTTTCAGGTTGCTGATTCTTTTTTTCAAAAAATCCTTCTGCTTGACTGGTCACCTTGCCTGGTGTACTTCATTCCATTTGATGTTTTGGCATTCTTTGTTTCATTTTCTTTTTTCCAGGATATCCCTGAGAAGCTTTTGGAGAGAGATACTCTTTGTCACAGGAAGCCCTTATTTCTCCATCAATTTTAAAAGATAATTTTACAGGATATATCAATTTTTGTTGAAGATTGTTTTCTTTTAGGGATTGAAAGCCTTCACTCCAAGCTCTTTTGGCCTTAAGATTTCTTTTGAGGAGTCTGCTGTAATTCTAATGGGCTTCCTGGTTGTCTATAACTGCTGTTAAGATTCAGTCCTGTGTTGGGGTTGAGCGTTTTGACTATGACGTGTTGTAGAGTTCTTTTCTGAATGTGGTTGTTTGGGGCCCTGAATATCTCACTTACCTGTTAAATTAAATTATTTCTCCATATTTGGTAAATTTTCTGCTCTTTTGTAAATGTGTTTTTTAAAATGCCATTTACATTGTCCTGAGGTTTTTCACTAATTTCAATTAATTTAGTGTTCTTTGCTTCATTTAGCACCTGTTGGATCCACTTTTCCTCATGTGGATTTTTAAGGTGTCTCTGAATAACTGGTCTCCAACAGCCCCTCTATCATCTATTTCTGATACTGTCCCCACATGAGTTTTTTTTGCTTCCTATAGTTTCAATAGTATTTTTAATCTCCTGAATCTCTTTTTGGTACCTTTTTATGGACTGTAATTCTTTGCTAAACTGGTCATTCATTTTTTTGTATCATTTTGTTTAGCTTACATAGCTTTTTGTTAGTGTGTTCAAACTTGCTTTCTGTTAGTGTCTTTATTGTCTTTAAACTTGCTGACACGTTAGAGATCTGCACTGAGCTCGCCTGAGCACCTCAATGATCTTTAAAAATCTCCTTTGTTATCCTTTTGAATAATTCAGCTGTGAGGCTTTGATTTCCTTCTCCTTGATGCCTTGGCAATAGCAATAAAAAAAAATTTTGAAAAATTAATCAGTGGAAGATGAGAGAAAAGTGAGATGAGAGATTCTGTTGAGTAAAAGGAAATGTAATAGAATTAGATAAAAGTAACAGGAAAGAACAAGAAAAAGAAAAAAGAAAAAAAGCAGAATAAAACAAAGAGAAAAAGAATTAAAAGGAGAAGAGAAAAAAGAGTGAAAGAACCCTTAACCTCCAAAAAACAAATGAAAGAAAAATAAATACTGAGAAGAAAATTCCTTTGTTTTTTTGAATGAGTGATTTCTTTCTAGCATCTGCAGTCTTAGAATCCGGAAGTTATACTTTTCTTACCTTAGTTTACCTCCTGCAGTGTGTGAGGTGCCTCCTTGCTCTAGAGGTCCCTCTGTCTGTACAGCAGACTGTACCCAGTTGTCTAAGCTGAGGTGTGACCTTGCATACTTGGTAGATCAGACTGATGGTCTCTGCTGGATGTACACAATGGGATGGAGGTTCAAGTAGAGTGCTGGATTTAATGCTAGTACTTTCAGGTCAGTCTTTCTCTGGAAGCCACACTCACTGGGTCCTGTTTCTTACCATAAAGGCTGGAGTCTTGTGTTCTTCACAGCCTGAGCTTAAACTTCTGAGAGGGTCTATCCCTGGCCTTTATCTTCCTGGCTGTTTCTTAGCAAGTCATGGTAGGGTGTTAAAGCTGGAAGTGCTGAAGTGGAGTCATTGTATAGTTCCATGGTGTAGTCTGTTAACCCCTTCCCAAATGGTGCCTGATAAACACTCCATGGCAGTATGGCAAGTGCTGTAAAAGGTTTCTTCTCCAACTCTAGCTTGCCTTTAGTCACTTTTAAAAAATTGTATTTTATTAAACTGATAACGAACAGATACTACACTTCATCTTAGTGAAAAGGCCAAGAAGTGCTAAAAAATTTTTATTTCTTTATTTATTATCTTCTTGAGACCCGGTGTCACTCTGCAGTTCAGGCTGGCTTTGAGCTCACTTTGTAGCCCAGGCTGGTCTCAAACTTGCAACGATCCTCCTGCCTTAACCTCCCTAGTGCTGGGATTACAGGCATGCGCCACTATACCCAGCTAAGACTTAAAGTCAAACTCAGGACCTTGCACTTGAAAAATTTTATTTTAAAAGGAAGAAAATAGAATTTCATTTATTTACTTATTTTTGGTACTGGGAATCGAACTCAGGACCTTGTGCTTGCCAAGCAGGTGCTTTGTCACTGAGCTATATCCCTGGCCCCCAGAATTTTAAAAGAAGATAATAGGAAAATAACAATAATCAATACACTGTGTATTGTTATCTGCTGAGTAACTACTTGGGCTGCAAGACATAGGCATGAGATAATATCCAAACATTGTTAGCACAAACCTTTTCAATGAACTAAGAGAAACTAGCAGTAGAACTATTTTAGCTATCTATTTTACTTTTCCTTTTCCCTTTTTTCTTTTCCCGTCCCTCATCACAGCTTCGTTGCTCTTTTGAAGAATTTCTTTCCAATTCATAATGTCTGTTGTAGATTTTGAGCCCTGTTTACTTGGTCAGCTTCTCATACTACTGAGACTATGTGGTGTTTACACATGTGCGTCTGATTTACTTCACTTATGAATATGGTCTTGAGCTGCATCCATTTACCTATGAAAGAGTCAAGTTTATCCTTTTGTATGGCTGAGTAGTACTCCATTATATTAAAAAAATATCTTTTTAGCTCTTCTTCCACTGATGGGCATTTGAGTTGTTTCCAAGATTTAACTATTACAAATTTTGCTGCTACGAACATGGGCATATACATATCTCTGGGGTATGATGTTTTTAATTCTTCTGGGAAGATACCCAGAGGGGAACAAGGGGTTGAAAGGGACCTCTAATTCTAGTTTATTGAGGAATCTGCACGTTGATTATCATAATGGTTGCACCAGTCTGCACTCCACCAACAGTGGAGAAAGGTTCCTCTTTCCCCCACAGCCTCTCCAGCATTTGTTACTGATTGATTTCTTGATGACAGCCATTTTTTCTGGAGTGAGATGGAATCTCAATGTTGCTTTAATTTGCATTCCTTAAATGACCAGTGATGTTGAACATTTTTTCATATATTTATTTGCTATTTGTATTTCTTTATCTGAGAATGCATAGTCATCTCAGATGCCTATTGTAATGTGTCTGAATTTGGGAGGTCTGATTCTTTCAATTCTTTATTCTGGTTGTAAGTCCTTTGTCTGAGGGACAACTGGCTATAATTTTTCCCACTCTGGGTTGTCTTTCCACTCTTGTTGATTTCATTCATTGTGCAAATCCTTGGTCCATTTTGACTTTAGCGCATGGTGACTGGCCTGGGTCTAGTTTTATTCTTCAGCATCTGGAAAGACAGCATCTTTTATTAGAGAGATAGTCTTTCTCCAGTGAACATGTTTGGCTCCTTTGTCAAAGATAATGTGGATGAGTGTGTTTGGAGTTGTATCTGCATCTTTTATTCTGGTCCACTCCTCCTCAGATCTGTTTTCTTTGACAATACCATGCTGATTTTATCACAGTAGCTTTGTAGTATAATGCAGGTCAGGGGGGTTGGTAAGAGGGATGGGGGTAGGATGGAGAGATGAATGAAATTAAATATACTAGGAACAAGGCTGGAGGGTAAAGGGTGGTCATCCACGTTTTGGATAGTGTTAGAGCATGAGAGGGAAGGGTTGGGAGAGAAAGCCTAAGAGTATTGATGTGAACCTTAAGGAGAAGAGACAATGTTTACTCACATGCAGGTATCATAAAAAATCAAGCAGGGCAGTGGACAAAAGAAAGAGGATGATTAGTAGTAAACCAAAAGAAAGGTTAAAGATCTAAGTTGTAAAAAAAAAAAAAAAAGAAACCCAGAAAATAAAAATAACCATACAGAAAAAAACAATATATAGAAAAACAAAAACAGGACAAAATAGAACAGGGAAAGCTAAAACAAAACAACAGTGGGGGCATTGGGGAGCCCTACCAGCCTGTTTCTGTTCCACATGTCTGTACTCCAGCAGTGAGCTGGTTCATCTCACTTACCCACCGTTGGCTGGTATTGCTGCTGCTGTGGGAATTTCCTGGCAGCTAGTCCACCTTCCGATCATGTTTGCCCCAGTTGAGGCCCTACTTATCACTGTCAGCCTCACTAACTCCCCCACCCGTGGGCTCTCTGGATGGAAGGAGGATTCAGCCACCGTCTCTGGCCAGCCGGGGTCCTCTGGGTGGAGGGAGGGGTCACTAGCAATCTCCTTGGCCTGCCTGGACCCTCTGGATCTAGTCACTTTGCAAGTAAAGCTCACACTGTTACTGTAGTTTTCTATAGCTATGGCTTTTTCTTAGGTTTGCCACTACTGGCCAGCTCCGTTACTTTTTCCTGGAGCTGTTGACTCTAGGCCTTACTTTCTCTTCAGGGACATTGGCCTTACCAACAGTCATGTTGATGTGTTGGTTGGAGCCTCTGATGGTCCTTGCAGAAGGAAAATAAGATGGAACAGGCTTAGAGTTGCTGAATGACCACAGCCAAACATGGAATCCACAGATAAGGAGTTGGCTGGGGCAAATGCTTCGCAGGGATGGGGATACTTACATAAATCCCACTTCATGCATTTTTCACAGTAATAGAGAATTTTCTTCTGTTCTTTTTGGAAGGTAAAAACCAACTAGCTTTTGCTTTTGATATGCTTGTGAAAAAAGTTTAAAATCAGTTTGTATAACCTTTACTTACTCGCCTCTCTCCTCACCACTGTTCCCAAGTTGGGAACAATGCAGTATTTCTACATGGCATGTGATATATTTCACTTAAGAATATGGTCTCAAGAAGCATCCATTTACCTAAATATGTCTCAAGTATGTCCTATATGGCTGAGTGTGTTAATATGTTAAAACTCATAGTAAAACCAGTAGTACTGTTAAAAAAAATGTGCCTTTTCACCTAGGAATGTGATGTTAACCATAAGTCTGTAAAGCTTGGAAGAAACAGTGCCAGTGAGAATGCAGATAGCCTAAGCAAAGGTAGGCTTTAATTTTAAATATGACCTGATACTTGAGTTATATTTTCCAGACTACTTATGTAGTCCCAGTTCTGGGTTGTAATACAAAAAAGGTAGGATTTCTTTCTAAATATTCTTGTGAGAGTTGGTAGTCAGCAAGGGTTTCATCAAGGAGGAGATTGAACTGGATGATAGTTACACTAGTTGGAAAAGTTGGGAAAGAAGAACACTTCGGCTGAGAAAACAACTCATTGAAAGGACATGTGAGAAGTAAAATTAGGGAGTACTTTTTGTTCTTAGATCTCAGTGTATTTTATGGTATTTATAATGTAGTGTCATAAGTAACAGCACGTAAAGCTAGAAAGATGGGTTTGAGCCAAATTCTGAAGTCAGTGGAGAAGTGAAATCTATGATTTTGGCAGTTAAATGATCTTCATAAAATTAATTTCTGAAAATAGTTTAAAGCAGAGCCCGACAGAAAGAATTTCAGGTAAGAATAGTAGGTGAAGAACTGGAAATAACAATGGTACTATTTAAATTGGGGGTAGGAAACATTTCGAGAGAGCAGACCTGAGGGATGGGTTTTGTGTTGTGTTGTGGGAAACATTTGTGGGTTAGAAGATACTTTTGGGTGCAGTGGAGGGAGTAATTAGTAGACCTGCAGGATGGAATGAAACAAGGTTAGCTGGATGAGTTACCGTTAGAGGCAAAAAGAGGTAAGTGTGGGAGCATATAGACAAGGGGATAGAAGTAGGAAACATTGGAATTTTATAGCAAATAGGCATATGATTTTCCTTATAAAGTGAATAAGGTCATGTGAGATTAAATGGAGTTAGAATCTATAAGCAGGAGATGCAACATATAGATGATTCTAAAGAAGAGGTGGACGAGGTGGGTCTGCATCCTGCACTCTGCTAAGCATCTCTTAGCTGCCTTGTTACAGAGGGAAATTCAGTCAATATAAGGACTCACTAGGAAAAGACAGTCATAAAAAACTGAAGGTACTTTGTAATGGGAAAGTGCTAGTTAAGGAAAAATGTGTTTCCCTGAGGGAACAGGGGACTTGAAAGAAGTGAGGGTGCTAAGAAGACTGAAGATAAATAATTGGAGCAAGAGGGGTGTTACTAGTTTAAGACAGTTTCCAAGTTATCTGTGTATTTATTTTTCTTAGAAGTAGAAGGATCTGGATATAATGAAGAACCTAGTATTTCACATATCAAGAAGAATAACCATTCCATATTAGAATTCTCTAGCTCCCAGCCCAAAAGGTAAACTCTTGTTATGATTCTAATTATATGAAATATGTTTATTTAACCTTCTTCTGTTTGTATGTCTGTCTATATGTATATGTACAGGAGGTGTTTATTGTACCTCAATTACGTAGTTATAGTAAATATATTAAAAAAAATTTTTTTTTTTGGTCTGTCATTTTGAGACAGGGTTTCACTATGCAGTTCAGGGTGGCCTTGAACTTGCAGCGATCGTCCTGCCTCAGCCTCCTGACAGGTGGGATTACGAGCATGCGCCTTCATGCCTGGCTACGTTTCAAATTGCTAAAATAACTATGACTTGGGCAAATAGAGTATTCTCATTTTATAAGTGAAGAAAAGTATACTAATATATACAATAAGTGAATTTTTAATTTTAATTTTTTGAATTGTTAATTTTTAATACTCCTTCATCCTCTACCACTTTTTTCTTGTTTTTTTTCACATAGGAACTAAGATCCTGGGTTTGTTTTTATTGAAACTTTAGCATAGTTTTCTTTACAGATCTCACGGGGTGAAAATTGAATAAATCTTGACCAAAACATTCTTTGCTCACTTCACTTCTTTTTTTACTGTACTAGTGATGGGAGTACACAGATAAAGTTACTTGGGGAAAGTATACTAACATAGGCTAGATCCATGCAGAGCAAATTTGAACAAAACTCATACTCCTCCTCATCCTACTTTAAATGCTTTGACTCTGTGAACTTCATTTACCCTGTCAAGTTGGTCCAATACTGGACTTCTGTTGCACTGTGTAACCTACCTTCAGTATCTAAGCATGTATCCTCCTGTTGCACCAGAGCAGTCGCAACCTAGGGCCAGTGAGTAGTGTCATTAACATTGTCTGAGCTGAGCCATAAACCGGGGCCCATTGTCTTCATTTCACCTAAACCTTAAATCTGTAGGTCTCAGTCAACCATAAACCTCAGTCACAGCACTGTCATATGGACTAGATCAGAGGAAAGAATATGGAAATAAAATCATGTGGAAAAATAATAACCAACATACGCTTTGTAGCTAATACAGATAGGCTTACTGTGCAACAGGCGCTATTTTAAGGACTTTTATGTGTGCTAACATTTTGACCTATCTTCTATTGATTTTATTTTTAACTCCTGTTTTCACAGTGAATAAGGCATAGAAGAACACATATTAGGTGATTTACCTAAAATCCCAGCACACCGAGAAGTTTAGTCAGGAGAATTGCAAGTTTGATTCAGTGTGTACTGGGCAAATTAGTGATTTAGTAAGATCCTGTCACAAAGTAAAAAAAAAATTAAAAAGGGCTGGGGATGGACGGCCTTGGGTTTAGTCTTTACTGTTAAAAAAAGTCACATGGAAAATTTGTGGCCGAAGGAGTTTTAAGTGCAGGAGTCATTATTCTTAGTCGCTTATCCACTGTTACAGTGTTTCTTGCAAGATTTATGCAGTTTTTCATTATGAAAGGATCCTATTTTTGCCTTTGGCTATTTTAATATTAACAGTGTTTTCATTGGTATGAAGCAGTTCTTTGTTCTAGATGTACATAAATTTTAAATTATTGAATATTGAACTCAGTATTGTAATGATTATTACTTTTAACATGATTTAATTTTTCAAATTTAATAGTAGTACTTCTGCAGTTTATAAATAAATATATCTTACTGGTTATGAATGCACAATGCTTTTAGTACATTTGACTTTTTTACTCATGAAGTAAAATGTCTTGAAATTTTTTAAAAAAGTAAACAGGCAAGACAAAAATAGTGGCATTGCATTTATTAACAATGTTCTTACTGTGCTTTGAGTTTATAAAAATTTTCTTTTATATGCTTAATTTTAGAAGAAAAATGACTGCCCAGTACATTGAAAGCAGTGATTCAGAGGAAATTGAAACAAGTGAATTGCCACAGAAGATGAAAGGTAGTGTATTGTGAATTTGATTTGATACTGTGTCTGAATTCTGGCACCCATTTTTATGCTTATTTTGGTTGAATTTTTAGGAAAACTGAAAAATGTGCAGTCAGAGAATAAAAGACTGAAAGGTATGTGTATGTTTTCTCAGTACTCATGATCTACACTTAAATTATTGAAGTAAAACCCCACTCATTTGCATCTCTGTTGCTTAGAAATTTTTAGTGATAGGTTTTCAGTTTGTTTGCTGTTTACATTTGAACTCTTTGTGGACTTGCGGACTTTACCATGTATATTAATGAATTAAATGAGACCAATTCAATGGCTACTTTGAAAACAAAATAATTTTCTATTGCTTATACAACTTTATATATAAATGATGATTAACAAAATGAGGGTGGGAGTGCCTTCCTGGAAACTTGGGCATTGTTACCTGCTAGCTAGGCCCAGCCTCGTGATAGCGAGTCAGCTGTAATACCTGTATAATTGAGTTGCCTTCTGAAGGTTCCTGACCTCTTGACTACATGAGGTGGGACTCCAGTACCTAGATATTTAGGGGAGAGATCTAGATATAAACCACAAAAACTCAAAAGATCAAAAGGTATAAAATTAATGTCTTTACTTTTTTCCTTTTATTTTAAAAGCATGTTTATTTTCCTTTAATTCAGATTGTATTGTATTCTTAGTCAAGAGAATATATTGCATTTGGAAAATAACTGATGATCTCTGGACTGAGCTGAAAATTTGCAGCCTCATAATTAGGAGTCACCTGAGAGCTAAATCACTTTGCTCTTACTTTCATATCAACAGTCTTAACATGATTGGTTACTCTGGAGAGATGCCTAGTGCTAGAGGTAGCAATTCTGACACCATATATTACTATTATTATTTAATAATATAAGCTCTCAAGGTAATGTAAAAGTGGTATTCTGTCTACTGTCTTTAGAAAGTATTTTGCCTAAAGCACAGGAAAGAATTTTAGAATTTAATAACTGGGTTCCTTTTCTCCTGGCAGGATCAGCTAAGGTTAAAGAAGATGCAGCATTTGTACCTTCCCCTACTTCAAAAAAGAAAATGTTGAAAAAGGGTGAGTAAACCTACTATGTTTTTACCTTTTTTGTGTTTTTCAGTGGAAAAAAAATCAAATTATAGAAGTTATAAAATTATTTTACAAGAAGTTTAGGAAATACAGAAAAGGAAAAAAGCTATGTCTTGATGTAGTTTTCTTCTGGTGTCTTTTCCTGTTGTATTTGTTTGACAAGATCAAAGTGTGATGCTGGGATCATTTCTCATGAGTGACAGGTATTTCATCTGGTGAAGGCACAAAATAATTTATGGTTGCTTTAAAGCTTAATTTATATTAAATTTTAACAAGGATTTAATTTTGGGAGGGAGTAGAATTAGGTTCTCATATAAGAATGTTAGTAATCTTATAAATTTGTACTTTAGTTCATAAGGAGAAAGACTGAAGTAGGTCTAAAGAGATGTGGGGTTTAAAATTATATCTGTGTACTTCGGTTTCTTTTACATGTTGGAGATACAGCAGTCTGTTTTCACGAGGTTTATAATCTAATGTTGGAAATAAAGTACATGCATAATTTTCAGTGATAAGTGATGTGATGAAAAGGGCTCTTGATTCTAATTTTAGAAATTTAAAGAAATGTTAAACTTTGCAGTTGAGTTGGAACTAAGTTCATACATAGAAGCTCTTTTCTGTTGGCAGCTGCTGGCAGTGATACAAGGGAGAAAGTTAGCCCTAGCGGTGTGAGAACTACAATAAATGTATCTGTGGAATAGAAGCATTGTAGAAGTACAAGTCGAGGTGTAGAGACAGAAGTCATTGTCATGCCCGGGCTTGTGGTACATACTGATTTGTTTAGTGGGACACAAAAAGTCATAGGGATAGATTAAATTCTATATTTAGTATCCATGCATCAAAGGGCACTATATAGTTTTTTTTTTTTAAATAAAAGCACAAAAACATATTAACAGACAAAAATTTCAAAGGGCACTATAAACAAAATGGAAGCTGATAGGGTGAAAAATATAACTGACAAAAGGTTAGAATCTAGATTTTATAAGAACCTTTAAATCAATTTCTAGTAAGACAGTCCAGTAGAATTGAAGGATATAGACATTCAAGCCATATAAAGTCCAAATAACCAATAAACATAGGAAAAGATGTGCAAATGTAATTATTGGAGAAATGCAATTAAAAGCATGATAATATGCCATCTCATTTTTCGAGCATTTAAAAGTCTCACACCAGGTAAAATAAGGTTGTGCAGCAGAAGGAACTCTCATGCACTATGAAAGGGTTTGTCAGTGATGATGGAGAACAACTAGGCAAAGTACTGTATAATGGAGCTCAAGGTAAGTAAACCACCTAGAATTTATACATATGTGCAAAAATGCACAAAAATGCTTTTCATGACATCACTGCTTTAGCAAAGTACCAGAAATAAGGTAAATATTATTCAACGATGTAGTAGAAAATAAGTTGTAGTCTACTTATGCAGTGCATGAATACACTAGAGCCACAAATACTTAAAGCATAAGTCTCCCTTCCTCCCTTCCCTTCCTCTTTATCTTCTCCCCTGCTCGTATGCTCGTTTTTCTTCCTTCCCTTTTTTATTTTAAAGAGAAAAAGAAAAAATGACAATAAAAACAAAAGCAAAACAATACAAAAGCAATAAAAATAATACATGATTTCAAAACAAGATGCTAGTAAGCTAACTGTGCTTGTTATATTACATATTATTATCTTTAACAAAGTTGCTCAGGTTACCAGATGTAAGAATGCAAGATTGATCAAACAATTAAAGAGAATAAAAAGTAATAAAAAAAAGAAACAATACAGAGCTTTGCTAAACAAGATGGTAAGAATTCATCCTTTCATTTTTTTTCCTTCCCTGTCTCTTTTCTTACTACCTTCCATTTCCCTTGTTCTCTCTTTTCTTTCCTTCCTTCTTGCCCTTCTTCCCTGTTTTTTTCTCTCCTTTCTCAGTTTCCCTCCCTCCTTTCTTTCTCCCTTCTCCCTTTTTTCCCCCTCCCTCCCTCCATTTTTATGCTACTGAGGACTGAACCCAGGCCTTCAAACTGAGCCACATTCCCAGCCCTTTTTATTTAAATTCTTAATTTTGAGACAGTGTCCTACTGAGCTACCCAGACTGGAGTTAAACATGGGATCCTCCTGCGTTAGCCTCCCAGAGTGCTGCATTTACGGACATGTACCACCACACCTCACTGATGAGTTGTTCTTTTAGGAGCATCTACAGTGGACAGTTCAAAGAAAACTGATGTTGAAGAGAGACCAAGAACAACGCTGATCATTTGTCCACTTTCTGTGTTAAGCAACTGGATTGTAAGTATTGAAAGCCCTTCACTTAAAAATATATGTAATGTAATCTTTGTCTTACAAAACATTCTTTTAGAAATACTGTTGCCCATTTTATATCCTTTGGATGAACTGGGGTTACATTTGCTGTCTTGAGTAATTTGTAAGATTTGTAGTAGAGAGAAGAAAGAAACATCAGTCATAACGTAAGATTTGGTTTGTATTCCTGCATTTTCTACTTTTTTTCCCCCTAAGGGAGAAAGATACATAATTTGCTTAGTTTGTCCTTCAGCTCTTCTATGGATTTTTCTCATTTAATCCTTAGATCTGTTATTTCTGTTGTCCAGCTGACCAAATTGAAGCAAACAGAATTTAAGTAACTTGACTAATGTCATCCAGTATAAATATGTGATTAAAGCTGGGTTATAATTTCCAGCATTTTCAGTTGAACCTGAGGACTTCACACTTACCTCTATCCTTGGTTCTTTTTATGTTTTTATTTTGAGGCAAGGTCTTGCTAAATCTAAGTTACCATGTAAACTTGAGATCTTTATGCATCAGCCTCCCAGAGTGCTTGGATTACTTGTGTGTACTTCACACTGAGCTATATCCCCAGCATTTCTTTTGTTGTTTTTTTTACTTTCTGCCTTAGCCTTCCAGAGTGCTGGGTTTACAAGCATATTCCAACATGCCCTGCATCCTAACTCTTAACTCACTATAACTGGGCTCTTGCCACCAGTCCTGTGAATTGCATTGGAAAAAGATTATTAGTGATTATCTGTCAGATAATCAGTAGCCCCTTCATGACTTTATGTAGTGTTTCTTTTTTCTTGACTTTATATATTTCTTATATATTAACTCAATGTATTTCTTCATTTTATATAATCTGTGATATGAGTTCTTCTCATTACAGATTTCATTTCTTCTTATGATTAGTGTATAGTTTCCTCTTAGAACCAAATGAATTTTTAGTGGTCTCATTGATTTTTCATTCTCACAAAACTGTATGCTCCATTTTTTTTTCTGTGTCGTTTGTCCTGGGTGGGGGACATGTGTACTGGAATGGCAGCTTCAGGGTATTAACAAGCATAAATCATGTAACTGTGGTTCTTCGAAGGCTTGGTATATGGAGAGGTACTTTAAAATTACTAACACAATTTTTATATTCAGAAAACAAAAGTTTGAGTAATGTAAACTTAGAAAGGTAATGTTGGTCAATCTTTGCTACTGAGTTATGTAAAAATTGAGAGGAATGTGGAATGGTTGGTTGTATAGGAGTTCATGGTGAAGAGACAATTTTATAGTCTCTCAGCAAGTTACTTTAAAATTACTAACACAATTTTTATATTCAGAAAACAAAAGTTTGAGTAATGTAAACTTAGAAAGGTAATGTTGGTCAATCTTTGCTACTGAGTTATGTAAAAATTGAGAGGAATGTGGAATGGTTGGTTGTATAGGAGTTCATGGTGAAGAGACAATTTTATAGTCTCTCAGCAAGTTACTCTCAGCTTCCAAGTAAATGACCTAATGTTCTAAAGAGGGGGTTGGAAGTTACTTTCCCTTTTTTTGTCATAAAATAAGGAAAGAACAAACAAAACAAAATAAAGGTGTTAAAACCTGGGTATCTATCCTACTTTCACCACTTTTCCTTCTGTTCATCCCAGTTTTATATATTTAGGCCCGTTTCTTAACCTATTATGAAAAAAACACCTATTTTATATTCTGTTGAGGTGTACATGTATGTATATATCCACACACATACATAGCTGAGCACAATCTCTAGAACCACAGTAAGTATGGTTCTTCAGAAAAGTTGATATTCTTGTGTTCTAGAAGTAATCCTTCCACAAATGAGCTCTGCTCCATTTTATTTGCACTTATTAATTTAGGTTTCACATACAGAATTCTCTCTTAAATTGGATTTATTCCCTAGCCAGATTTGTTGCAAACATTCTTTGAATTTTTACCTTTACTGGTTCATATTTTTTTGCAGTTTTTTCCCTGCAGCACTGGAGATATAAACTTGTTCTTTTTATGCTCAGCTATATCCCCAGTCCCTTTTTTTGAGACAGCATCTTGCTAAGTTGCCCAAGCTGGGCTCAAACCGTTTTTTCATTTTTATTTTTATTAGAGCATGTTTGCAGTACATAATGATATTCATTGTGGGAGTTGGTACAAGTACATAACACGTCTTGGTTCCTCTTCTTTTTTCCCTTACTCTCTAACCCTTTGTTTTTGCCGGTATCAGATTCATTAACAGGCAGACTAACAGACCAATAAACAAATGAAACAATTATAGTAAGTAAAGGCATACCTTTAGATATATGGTGCACGATGGATTACATTAACTTTTTTCTCTTGCTTTTTTTTGTCTTTTTGAGACAGGGTCTCACTATGCAGTTCAGGCCGGCATGGTAGAACTCGCAAGGATCCTCCTGCCTCAGCCTCCCAAGAGCTGGGATTACAGGTGTGCACCACCACGCCCGGCACGATTTTTTTGTTTTTTATTTTTGGCTGTACTGGCGAACTCAGGACCTTGCACTTGCCTGGCAGGCATTTATTCCACTGAGCTATATCCCTAGTCCCCTTCTCTTGCTTTTTGTGCTTGTTTTTTGTTTTACACTTTATTTATATGTTGAATTTCTCATAAGAGAAACCATGTGATATTTAAGCTTATGTGTTTGATTAACTTCACTTAACATTACAGTCTCAAAGTGCATCCATTTTGCTACAAATGACTCTCAAGTGTATCCATTATGGCCAAGTAGTACTCCGTGTATAACCACATTTTCTTTATTCTTTCATCTGTTGATGTATATACAGGCTGCCTCCTAGGATTTAGCTCTTACAAATTGTGCTGCTATAAACATGGGAATGCATACATCAATATATGATGTTTTTACGTAAGTCTTTCATGAAGACACGTAGAAGGGAAATAGCTGTGTCAAATAAAATTTGTAGTTTTAATGTTTGAGAAATCTCAAACCTTACTGAGACGTTAGGTTTAGGAGACAATTAATTTGAGTTCTTGATTACTATTTAATTAAGTCCATTTACTGAGGAGTAACTGGCAAAACTTTCCCATTTTGTAGGTTGTCTCTTCATTCTTTTGATGGTTTCATTTGTTGTGCAGAAACTTTTAAATTTGATGTGATCTTATTTGTTAATTTTTGGCATTATTTGTGCAGCTGGGGTTCTGTTCAGAAAGTCTTTGCCTGTATCTGTTTTACCTATTTTGTCTTCTAGATTATTTCTGTTAAACATTTAAATCTTTGATCCATTTTGATTTTAATTTTAGTGTATGTTGAAAGATAAGTTTACCTTGAATCTTTGGCATGTGAATAACATATTTCCAGCACCATTTATTAGAGACTATCATTCCTCCCGGTGTTTGCCCCTTTGCCAAAAATAAGGTAGCTGAATGTGCCTGTAGTTGCTTTTGCGTCTTCTATTGTGTCTCATTGATTTACAAGTCTATTTTGGGGGGCTAGTACCATGCTGTTGAAGTCTGGGATTGTGATGTTCATTGCCTTGCGCTTGTTGCCCAGAATTCCTTTTTCTATTCTGGGTCTCTCCTGATTGCATATGAGTTTTAGGATTGTTTTCTGTGGTTCTGTGAGGAATGCCATTGTTATTTTGATTTGGATTGTGTTCAGTCTGTTTTAACAGTTTGGGAAATCTGTATCGCCATTTTGACTATATTGATTGTACCTATGCAGGAATAGGGGCTATCTTTCCATTTTCTGAGTTCCTTTTTAGTCTCTTTTTTCAGAGTAGTTTTGATTGTAGAAGTCTTTTGTATCCTTAGGTTAATTCCTACATATTTAATGTTTTTCATGCTATTATGGAAGGTATTATTTCCCTAATTTCTCACTTGGTGACTTTGTTACTGGTTTGCAGGAATGCTATTGATTTTTGAGTGTTGAGTTTTAGTTTATGCAACTAAATTTGGTTAATAATTCTAAGAGTCTTTAGGTGGAGTTTTTGGGGTCTTCTATGTAGAGGATCATGACCTCTATAAATGATAAATTTAATGTCTTCCTGTCCATAACCCTTTTACTGTATTGCTTTTGTCTAACTGCTCTGGCTAATGTTTTGAGGAGTATATTGATCAAGAGTGATGATAGGAGACATCATTGTTTTGTTCCTGATTTTAGAGGGAAAGCTATTAGCTTCTTTCCATTTAGTATGATGTTGGCTGATGGATTTTCATACATGATAGTCATCAGATTGAGATAAAGTCTACTTATGCCTGATTTTCTTCAGGAGTTTTTCATGAATGAATGTTGGGATTTTGTCAACTTTTTTTTCGTAATGAGTTGATCATGTGATTTTTGTCCGTCTATTTAATGTTGTGTCTTATATTTATTGATTTGCATATGTTGTACCATTTTTACATCCTTGGAATGAATCCTACTTGGTCTTGGTATGATATTTTTGACAATTTGCTGCTTTCTGTTTGTCAGTATCTAATTGAGGATTTTTGTATCTATGTTCATTAAAGAGATTGGCCTGAGTTTCCTTTTGTGATTGTGTCCTTTTCTAGTTTAAGAATGTGTTTGCGTTCAGGAATGCCTTTGGGAATGGTGGTTTCCTTTTGATTTCATTAAAAAGTTTGAGGAATATGGCATTAGATCTTATACAAAGTTCATGCAGAATTGAATCTGTCTGGATGTGGGTTTTTCTTGGTAGTTTTTTAATTGCTTCTTCAATTTTACTGATTGGTCTTGGAATAGTCAAGGTTTTTATAGCTTCTTGGTTCAGCCTTGATAGTTCAGTATGTATCTTATGAATTTATGCCTTCCTTCTGAATTTTCTGTTTTGTTAAGAGTGCAGTAGTTAGCCATGATCTTCTGGATGTGAGTGGATAACATTGTGATTTCACATTTTTCATTACTAATTGCATTATTTGGGTCTTTTATGGTAGTAAGACTGAGTGAAGGTTTGTTTATTTTGTTTAATTTTTTAGATAACCAACTCTTTACTGATTGTATGATGTTTTTAAGAAATTAACTTCATTAATTTCTTTTCTAATGTTTATTATTACTGGATGCTAACTTTGGGTTTGGATTTTTCTTGTTTATTATGACCTTGAAGTGCATCATGAAATTACATATTTGAACTTGCTCTGTTTTTCTGATGTGGGGAATCACTGCTATAAACTTCCCTCTTAGGGCTGTCTCTCTCATGCGTTCCAATATGTTGTATTGGCAATATTGTGTGATGGTAGAACTGTGTAGTAACTTACTTAATTTCATCTGTGAGGCATTGATCATTCAGGAGGGTTTTTAATTTTCATGTGTTTGCACAGTTTCTGTGGTGTCTTTTACCAGTGATTTCTAGTTCTGTTGTGCTATGATCTGGTAATATACGTGGCATAAGTTTGATTCTTTGCATTTACTTAAGCAGGATTTATGGGCTAATATGCAGTCAGTTTTGGAGAAAGTCCTATGTGCTACTGAGAAGAATAGTATTCTCTTGTTGGATGGAACACTTGGTAGATGTCCATTAAGTATATTTATTCAAAGATTTATTTCAAGTCTAATATTTCTTGCTTGATTTTTTTTGTCTTATCTGTCTGTTTATGATGGTGGTTTATAGTTTTTCACCCGTACAAATACATTGCTGTTTATCTGTCGATCAGTATTTGCTTTATGAAGTTGGATGTTCTGGTATTTGGTGTGTATGTATATGTTTATAATTGCTATCTTTTCCTGTTAAATTATTGCCTTAACCAATATGTAGCAACATTCTTTACTATTCTGATGAATCTTGGCTTGAAATCCATTTTGTCTGAAATTAGGATAGCTACTCCTGCTGTTTTTTTCAAGGTTCCTATTGCATGGAATATTATTTTTGATCTTTATTTTTAACCCATGATTTTTTGAAAATTAAATATGTTTCTTACGTACTTCATATCATTGGGTTTTGTCTCTTGATCCATTGTGCCAATTTTTGCCTTTTGATTGAGGAATTGAAAGCATCTTCCTTGAGTAAATTAGTGATGGTTGTTTTAGTTACTCTTCTCTCATGGCTGGGACAAAATACCTGGCACCCCAAGTTAAAGAGAGAAAGGTTTATTTAGCTCACAGTTTGTAGAGGTTTCAGTCCATAATCAGTTGCCTCCAAAGCAGGGTGGCATGGCAGAGGGCAATAGTTCATGGTGACAGAAGATAGCAAAAGCAACCAGAGCAAAAAGCGCGGGTGGTGGCAAACCTCTTCTCTTATTGTAAGTGGACTATCTGCCCTAGGGTTCTGCTGAGTCACTTAGGTAAGCTTCTACATTACTCCTCTTGACAGGGTGAATCAGCCATTATAATGATACCATCCTATTCTTGTCATTTATAATTTTCCTAATTGATTTCCTTCCTTTTTCTCTTTTTTGTTAGCTGCTAAAGTCATTCATGCCTCTCAGCGTCTGACTTGAATCACCAGTAGTTCATGCATGGCTGAGAAGATGGGTGCCATTGTAGCCCCTCAGAAACCAAACATGTTATGATGTTTTGCACATTCTGTACAAGTCAGCTGCCTTTATGTATAAAACTTTTTAAAGAAATTCACAATTATAAATTTCTTTTAATTTAAATCAATTTGATTTTTATAATTTAGTATGAATAGTATTAATATTTGTATTGGGGTGGTCATTATTCAACTTCATACACGTATCTAGATTTATAGAGTTTTATAGTCCATTTATAGAGTTTTTATTTTATTAGTAAAAAGATGAATAAAAGCAGTCAGATCCTCTTGTACTACCAGTGATACAAGCTACCCAATACAACAGTCGTGCATGAAGTACCATTGGTTCAGGCTGGCAGGAATATGTTAAACTTTTCTAAGCTTTTAAGCTTTTATCATTCAGTCCTTCTAGGCAATAGATTGTCTTGGGTCCCAAGTCCCATCAGTCCCTTTGTAGTATCTTTTACAACTGTCTTTCCCATTCTTTTTCTCCTCCTTCCATTCTGTTTTAGGGCTTCGTGATCTGTCACCTAATAGTTTACCAGGTGGGTCTCCCTGCTGTCATCCCTCTCCAACGTAAACATGATTATTTTTCTTTTGCTCAAAATCTTCTAAATCTATGGTTCCCATGATTTGTTCTACACATAGTTGTAAAAATTTGTCATGTTCTCAAGAAGAGCAAGGACAGTTTCTTATTTTTTCCCTTTTAGTTGCCCCATTGTTGTGGTGGATACTTGGTAAATAGCAAATACATTAAATGAATCCTACAATAAATAAATGAAAGAATGGATATTGTGCTTGAATCATTCCCTATATCTTTTGAAGTATTAGTTGATGGTCTTTTAATTTTGATATTGTTGTTGCTACTCATTACAAGCATTATGAAGAGCCTTTTTATTAAAACATTACATTTTTAAACTACTTGCAGTTTGACAGAAGTTTCATAACTTTTTTTCCTAGAAATGAAATGGTTACTCACTGATAGGACCAGGAAAAGTTTTTACAATGTATTATGTGTCAGTTTTCTTGATAATATAGCAGTGCTGTTATTATTGTTCTTGGTATTTCAGTTTAAACTATAGGAAGATTGTTTCTGTGTCATTTTAGTAGCTTCATTTGTAACATGACTACCAAGACAGCACTTTATGTAACTAAGCCTCACACTAATTTGCTGTGTATTTCTAATTTTCTTTTAGGACCAGTTTGGACAACATATAAAATCAGAAGTACATTTGAATTTTTATGTTTACTATGGTCCTGATCGTATTAGAGATCCAGCCTTGCTTTCAAAGCAAGATATTGTCTTGACTACATACAATATTCTAACTCATGACTATGGAGTAAGTATGCGGATACAGAAGACATTTTTAAAGGTTGATTTTTTTTTTTTTTAAAGATTGAATTTAAGAATTGTGCTTCAAGTTTCTAAAGTTTTCTTAAAATTTAGATTTTTATATTCCTTAAGTATCTCTAAGTACTGGCCTTGAGCTCACTTTTGTAGTCCAGGCTGGTCTCGAACTTGCAGTGATCCTCCTGCCTCAGCCTCCTGAGTGCTGGGATTACAGGCGTGCACCGCCATGCCCGACTCCTTGGTATTATATCTTGTGCAACTGGGGTTTTGTTCAAAAAAGTCCTTCCTTGCCTTACATCTTGCCTCAAGTGTTTTGGTTGTTTCTGTTTTAACATGTAGATCTCTGAACCATTTTGATTTTAGTTTAGAATATGGTTAGAGATACGGATCTAGGTTTAATCTTATGCATGTGGGTAGCATTATTTGTTACAGAGGCTGTCTTCAGCATATTTTTGGCCCCTTTGTCAAAGATCGGACTTTGGAATGTGCCTAGAGTTTCTGCATCCTCTAGTCTGTTCCATTGATCTACATGTCTGTTTTTGTGCCATGCTGCTTTAATCACTACCTTTTTGTAATACAATTTGAAGTCTGAATTGTGATGCTGACTGCTTTGATCTTATTGCCTAGTACTGGGTATCCTAATTTATATGAATCATTTATTTCAGACTAAAGGTGACAGTCCACTACATAGCATAAAGTGGCTAAGAGTGATCCTGGATGAAGGGCATGCCATACGAAATCCAAATGCCCAGCAGACCAAAGCTGTACTTGATTTAGAAGCAGAAAGAAGATGGATATTGACAGGTAGGTAATCTTAGCATTAAGATTAGCATTTTATTTACCTTTTAACACTTGTAAAATTATTTTTAAAATTTGACATAAATACTGCACATATTTATCAGGTGCAGTGTGATGTTTCAATAAATACACTTTTGTAATCGTCAAATCAGGGTAAGCACGATTATTGCCAGAGTCAATTTTTCTTTGTGATGAAAATCCAATCTTCTAGAGTTTTGAAATGTTCAGTGCAGTATCATTGTCTGTAGTCATCCTACTGTGTAATGGACCCTAGAACATATTTTTCCTAATTAACTATCTGAGCACCAGCTGACTAATTAATTATCTAATCTTCCCTTATTCATCTCTCCCCAGCCTCTAGTAGCCACCATTTTCCAACAGGATCAACTTTCTTACATTATACACTGTTTGCTGTAGTTCTTGATGGCTGTATTTGTATTCCCCATCACTGGTATAGGAATGTTCTGTCCCCCATCCTGCCAGCATTTAGAGTTTGTCTTTTTGATGATAGCTGTTCTAACTGGATGAGGCAATATCTTGTGGTTTTGATTTACATGTTCCTGATCATTAGTAATACTGAGTATTTTCTACTTACTTTCTGTTGGTCAGTTTTTTTTTTTTTTTTTTTTGTCTTTTTGAGACAGGGTCTCACTGTGTAGTTCAGGCTGGCCTTAGACTCATTTGGTAGCCTGGGCTGGTCTCACACTCGCAACGATCCTCCTGCCTCAGCCTCCTGAGTGCTGGGATTACAGACGTGTACCACTATGCCTGGCTCTGTTGGTCGTTTGTGTGTTTTCTTTTGAGAAATAACTACTTAAATCATTTTTCCATTTTTAAATCGATTGTTGAGCATTGTTTTTCTTTTTTGCTATTGAGTTATATTCCTTACATATTCTGGATATTAATGCGCTTGTCAGATACTGGTATACAGTTTGCAGAAATTTCTCCTATTCTGTCTCTTCACTCTCTTGGTTGTTTTCTTTGTTATGTGAAGCTTTTTAGCTTGATGTAATTCCATTCGTCTACTTTTGCTTTTATTTCCTATGCTTTGGGGGTTTGATCAAAAAAGCTATTGGTCAATCCAGTGTCCTAAAGCATGTCACTTAAGTTTTCTTACTTTCAGGTCTTGGATTTTTGTAAGTGTTGAGAGATAGAGGTCTAGATTTGTTCTTGTGTATGGGGATATCCATGTTTCCTGCACTATTTTTTGAAAAGATTGTCCTTTACCTGATGCATATTCTTTGCATCTTCGTGGAAGATCATTTGGCTATGGGTGTGTGGCTTTACTTACATTCTCTCTCTAAACTGGTTACTGTGTTAACTGCTTATTAGATTTATAATGTATGTTAAAGTGAGGTAGTCTAATGCTTCGTGCTTTGTCGTCTTTGCTGAACATTGCTTTGACTGTGTAGGGTTTTTTTTTTGCTTGTATATGAATTTTAGGATTTTTTTCCCCTGGTTTTGTAAAAATGTCATTGGTATTTTAGTAAGGATTGCATCAAATCTATAGATCATTTTAGATGGTATGGACATTTTCACAATGCTTCTTTTTCAAATGGTACTTTTGTGCAAAAGTGAAAAAAGACTTTGCTTTGAGGAGAAAGCTGCAGAGCACCATGTCCCACAGTGGAGGCAGCCCCACTGTGTTCCAGAATGGCGGTGGTCATACCATGTTGCAGAATTTGGTACCAAAGAAGTGATGGGGTGGTTGTTGTGACTGTACTGGACCTTGTAGTTCAAGAGCCTTTGGGAATGGCTTGTGGGAAGAGTTTGGAGATACCGACTGAAAGAGTAGAGCTGGAACATCTTAGGCTGTTATGTATGGGAGATTGTCATCAGACCTTCAAAGGCCAGAAGGCTGATACAAATGCTACTGGTGAAGACCAGGCTCGGGAGGTTTCTGCTGGGAAGAAGGACTGCATTGGGCCTGGACCCCAGATGATGTGTGTTATGGCTTGGCAGAAAGTTTGTCTGCATTTTGCTCATGTCCAGAGATACAGAGGTTAAGTGCGGCAGACTTAATTACTCTGGCAGTCGAATGCTGAGGTGGTGGCATGGCTATTGTTGGGGGCTTTTAGCCAGACTTGTGTTGGAAATCAAGAGCACAGAGCCCGGCAGGATGATTTGAAATGTTGAGTTTGGCCAGCAAGGAAGCTCCAGTAAAGCTGTGGACTATAAAGATAGAGCTTGCAAGGTCCTGAGTTCGATCCCCAGCACCACACACACACAAAAAGATAGAGCTAAGGAATTCTCAATTGCTAAGAAGGAACAGGAGACTAGAAAAGATGGCCTGAGGGCATCAGGAGAAGGAGCATAGGAAATTTTTTCCTCAGAATTGTATTCAGAGTGCCCAGCGACCCCGGCAGTCGACCCCGGAGCCAAGAGAGAGAAGTAACCCAGACGGTGGTTTTTGCTGCTTTGTACTCTCTTCAGTTCCTTTGCTTAGTGTTTCTTAGTTCTCTCTGTAGACATGTTTCACTTCCGGTTCCGTTTGTTCCTCGGCTGTGTTATGTTTGAGTTAGGTGTTGTAAATAAAATGGCTTTCTTGGTGGCTTTTTCAGAGGATGAAAGAATTTGCTCTTGGCTTACAGAAATGCAGCTAAGTTTTGGATTTTCTTTATCCTAAACTTTGAAGAATTAGCAATTTTTATTGGAGTGCCGGGTTTTCTAAATACAAAATGTCTGTAAACTATAATTTGACGTCTGTCTTCCAATTCGGATGCACTTTATTTTTTTTTGTTGCCTGATTACTAGCTGGGACCTCTAGTACTAAAAATGGTGAAAGTGAGCATTTTTTATTAAACTTTTAAAAAATTAATTCTTTAGGGTCAGGGATACAGCTCAGCGGCACAGGGCCTGCAGTTCAGTTCCCTGTACAAAAAAAATTAAGTATTAATTTGGCAGTGACACTTTATAAACTTAAATATATCCCAAAATTACTCAAACTATTTAATAAAATGTTTTGACTTGTTACTCATACTCGCTCATGATTTAACAACCTTTGGGTTATAATTAGTTTATGGAGCAATAACTATTTTCTCTTCAACTTAAGGAAGGAGTAGACACTAATCCATTAATGAGACTTTTGAAAATTTTTTTTGTTACCATTTTGGAACCTGTTTGCTGTTCATGACACCTTTATCAGAACGTGGGAAAGAGAATATAAACAAATAGAGTTGCATTTTCTTTCTTGTTACTGCTGTTTACTTAACAGCTAAGAAGGCAATGTACTTGGTAAAGAGAAAGTTGAATTTACTGGATTTGTGGTCTTTTTCTTAGTATGGCAACTGGGAACTAAAAGTAAGGGCAAAACTGTATTTGACTGACAAAATGTGTATATGATTGATAAAGGATTACAGCACAGCTTATAGTGGTGTGTCTGGTCAGAGTATCCATTTTCAACTCTTGTCTCTGATTAAGAAAGGTATATAGTCCTATTAAAGGCTGTGTTTAAAAGAGTTACAATTGGAGCTGGGGCTTTGGCTCAGATGTAGAGCATTTTCCTACCAAGTGTGAGTGAGTCCCCAGGTCTGATCTCCAGCACAACACACACAACACACACACACACACACACACACACACACACACACACACAAATCAGTGAAACCAAAGTTTTAACAGTTTCCTGTTTATTTTTAGGTACTCCTATCCAGAATTCTTTGAAGGACTTGTGGTCTCTGCTTTCCTTTTTAAAACTGAAACCATTTCTTGATAGAGAATGGTGGCATAGAACAATACAGCGTCCTGTTACAATGGGAGATGAAGCAGGACTTAGGTAAGTAATTATTTTTTTTATATATTTTTTTAAAAAACACTAAAAACTGATACAAAATTTCAAAACAAGGTAATAGAGTAACAATGGTTAGTACATTGCTTATTGTTATCTTCAAAGTAGTTGCTCACATTACAAGATAATAGGCATGAAAAACTGATCAAATCATGTAAGCTCAAACCTTTTCAACTAATAGAAATTAGTAGTATAGCTGTCTTAACTATATATATATAATATGTATAAAATCTATATATTTACTTTCCATTTTCCCTTCTTTTCTCCTTTCCGCATCCCAGTTTCTCTTTCCTTTTGAACAATCTCATGTTCTCATGTCCTAATATTTATTGTACATTTTTGGCTTTTATATCAGGGAGATAATACGATGTTTACACGTGAGACTGATTTATTTCACTTGTGAATATGGTCTCAACTTGCATCCATTTACCTATAAAAGCCTCGTTTATCCTTTATAACTGAGTAATATTCCATTTTATAAAAATACATATTTTTTATCCATTACTCAGTTGATGGGCATTTGGGTTGTTTCCACAGTTTAGCTCTTACAAATTATGGTGCTATAAATGTGGGTGAACATACATATGCTGTGGTATGGTATTTTCAGTTCTTCTGGAAAAATACCCAGGAGAGGAATAGCTGGGCAGAATGAGACCTCTAATCCTAGTTTATCAAGGAATCTCTATACTAAGATTTCCACAGTGGCTGCACCAGTGTATACTCCCACCAACAGTGGAGAAGGGTTCCTTTTCCCCCACAGCCCCTCCAGCATTTATTATTGGTTGATTTCTTGATGGTAGCCATTCTTTCTGGAATGAGATGGAATTTCAGCGTTGTTTTAATTTGCATTCCTCGAATGACCAGTGATTTTGAACATTTTTTAATATATTTATTTGCCATTTATATTTT
Organism: Dinomys branickii; assembly: GCA_004027595.1. NCBI lineage: Eukaryota > Metazoa > Chordata > Mammalia > Rodentia > Dinomyidae > Dinomys > Dinomys branickii. The sequence goes on along the minus strand of PVLD010010790.1, from coordinate 42,129 downwards.
TCCAGTTGAGAAGTATGTATTCATGTCAGGTGCCCATTTTTGGATTGGGCCTATGAATTTTGGGGGCCTGATTGTTTTTAATTCTTTATATGTTCTAGATAGAAGTCCTTTGTCTGAGGGACTGTGGGCTAATTTCTCACTCTGTGGGTTGTATTTTTTTCACTCCATTGGTGATTACTTTTGCTGTGCAAAAGCCTTTCAATAAGATGAGATCCCAGTTGTTGATTCTTTGGAATGCTTCCCATGCAGTTTGGCTTTTGTTTACAAACTCTGGCTACACCTGTGTCTTCAAGATTTCAACTTACTTTCTGTTCCAGTAGATTAGTGTTTCTGTTTTAATACGTAGATCTTTGATCCATTTTGACTTTAGGGCGTAGTGATAGATACGGGTCTCGTTTTAGTCTTTGGCATGTGGAAAGCCAGTTTTTCCAGCACCATTTATTAAAGAGGCTGTCTATTTAAGTAATTTCATGACAGCTGAGCTGTTAGCTCAGTTAGAGTAGTTTCTGTTCTGTTGCTGTTTTTACTTAATTCTTGATTTTAGTCTCTAAAAAGTGAGCATGTTTCTGATACTTTGATTCTCAGAACCTAGAAACTTTTGCTTATGGAGACAGAGATTTCCAATGACAATGGTACCTTGGTTGACGAACTTAATTTGTTCCACGAATTTGGAAAAGATGACCACGTTTGTGTTTTTGAGGGAAAAGTGGCTGCTGCAGTTGTGTTTGTCAGATGATGCAGAATTCACAAACAAAAACAAAATTTTGCCAGATGCTTCTATTCATGAACCAAATTGTTCACAAACAAAAGGATTGGTGAACCGAGGTACCACTGAATTAGTAACCTCCCTTTCCTGTTTCATGTAGCCAGACTGAAAGGAAAGGCATAGTAGCTTCATGGTCTTTGCTTGTTGCTGTTATTCCCAAAGCTATCATTAACAGATTTAGCAGTGATAGGAAAAACTGTCTTTTGAAGCTGCATTTAATGCATATTAGATAAGCTCTTATATATCCTTAGTGGCACTGATTAAATGATATATGGTGATCTCAAAAGTTTATCAGAATTTCGTGGTTTTTTCTTGTGGACACAGAGTTGAGAACATGAATGAAAACTCAATTTGGTGGTAGACATGTGCTCTCCTAGGGTGGTTCTGGATTTTTGTCTAGACCAGTGGTTTTTAAACTGAGGATTTGGGCTGGGGATGTAGCTGAGTGGCACAGCGCCTGCTCGGTGAGTGTAAGGTTGTGATTTTGATTTCCCGTACCAAAAAACTTAAAACTAAAAATAAACTGAGGACTTGAGATATATTAATGGGTTATAAAATCATTATAAAGGTTGTAGTCAGCATTAAAACAAAAAAGTAGTAGTGCACATAAGAAAATTTCAATGAGTCATACATACTGTTTTGTGAATTGTACTTGTGTGTTTTTGCTTTATGGAGTAAAGTATGTTTCTTACTGTAAGTTACAAAGATAAAACTTTCAAAAGCTACTATTCTATTGGGCAAAACTACATACATGATTACTTTGAACTATTTAAATTCCAAGGTAAGAAACTAAAAAGGAACTAACATGCCCTCTTTTTTTCTGATGTTGAGGGCGAGTACGCTTCTGAATTCTCATGTTTTTATTGGGGGGCCATTTACTGCCTTTTAAAAATTTGATTTTCATATAATGTTTCATTTTCATGTTATAGAAGATAGAATTTTTTTAACTTGAGAAAAGGTTTATTTTGGCTCATATAAGGTAGGGTCTTTTTCATGTTCGTATTTGTAGAACGTTAGTAAAGTGCTTAGCACTTCACTGGTGCTTGGTTAGGATTTGAGTGTTGACTGCCAGGTGATGTAGTTGACAAGACAATGGAGAAATTAAAGTTTAATAACTAGAATGAAAATGGAGAGAAGAGTGTAAGAAAAATAAAGACAACATATAAGGAGGTTGAATGATGATAGGTATGGAGTTGAAGGGAAATGGCAGTGCACTTGCTACAACAATTTTTTTAGAATATTAGTAATTATCAGATTGGATAAAGACCCAAATAACGAATTTTTTTCAAAAAACCTTTTTGATTATAAAACAATAAATTAAAATACACTTTTTGTTTCTATTTGATCAGCTTATATAACAATAAAAATTACATAATTATTTGCTTTATTTTTGATCAGGCGCTTACAGTCCTTAATTAAAAATATCACACTTAGACGAACAAAGACAAGCAAAATTAAAGGAAAACCTGTTTTGGAGTTACCAGAACGTAAAGTATTCATTCAGCACATAACACTTTCAGATGAAGAGAGAAAGATGTACCAGTCTGTGAAAAATGAAGGCAAAGCTACTATTGGAAGGTAAGGAGAAAAGAAAGTGTTATAAATCTTTATTTCATTGTTTCTCACTAGCTGAATTGCATTTTTTTAGACATATTGTTAGCAATAAAAGTCTCAAATATATTGAAAAAATTATTAACAGGTTAGTAATTGAAGTAAATGAAATAATAGTGTAATTCACCAGGTAAGTAATTCTTTAAGTCTAGGAAAAAAAAAAGTTTACATAAAATACTCTTTTTCTAAATTGTTAGAAGGCATTGCTTGATTCTGTTTCTGACTTTGTGTCATGGAGGTAAATAAATAACATTTTGAAGAGGGTATACATACATTGTGTGTGTGTGTGTGTGTGTGTGTGTGTGTGTGTGTGTGTAAAACCTTCACATCTTTGAAGGGAATGTGTGACTCACAGATAAGATAAAAAGCTACTATAGATTTATTTAACAGAAAGTATGAAGAAAGTAAAGATAAAAGTTGCAGAATCACAAGAAAGGAGGAGTAGTTGGTAAGTAGTGTCACAGAAGCAGTGAGCCTCAGAGAGGGCCATTTAATGATTCAGGAGTTGCTGACCTGAACTCTCCAAATGAAGTGTGTGGCCAGACCGTCAGAGTGGACTGTGGAGAGATAGAGACTGAAAGATGGATCATTTTGTCACTGTTTAGCTTTAGAAAGAAGAAAGTGAGATCATTAGCTAGGATTGATACTTGATCACTAAATCAATTTTTTAATAGTTTCATTTGAGTAACTTTTTCAGAGGAAGAGTATGAAGAGTTCACAGAAAAGAACGAAGCTAATTGGTAAAAGAAAATGAAGCCCAGTAGGGAAGGAAATAGTACAGTCAGTGCGTTGAGGCGAGGTGATCTATAGAGTAGGGAGTTGAAGAGCATGAACTGGGTTTGCAACCACCTTACAAGATGAGTTTTGTGGGGCAGAATTGTCCTTGGTAGTGCTGGCTGCATGTAGGGCAACGAGTCAACATGACTGTCCAACAAAGTGTGAGAATCTGAGAATAAGACTTGACTGAAGAAGGGGGTTAGTAATTGGTAGAATGTGAGTAATGTTATCTAAGCAAAAGCATGTCTGGTGTGAATGTCCATTGGGACTAGAATGAGTAGGAGATAAGTGAAGGCAGAATAGGTCTGTCAAAATAGATGAACCTTCAGAATATGGAAACCTCAGTGAGGAAGTACAAAGATTTGGAAGGAACTCAAGAGGTTAGGAAAGAAAGATTTTCCAAGGAGGAGATTATAGAGTGGTAATTGAATCTTTTCTTAGCAGTGATAATTGAAACTTTTTACCAAAATTTATTAAACGCCTACTGTGTACCTGGCACACACACACATTGAGATACATCAAAGTGAAAGAAACAAAAATCCCTGTTACCAAGGAATTTATATTTTAATGGAAAGAGAATTTAAAAACATTTAGGTATTGCAGAAAAAGAGAAATGGGTAAAGGAGTGCTCCAGCTATTTTAATAGGATATTCAAGGAAGACCTCTCCTTGAAGTGATATGAACAGAAATCTAAAGGAGGTTGAGGGATATTTTAGACAGAAGGAATAGCAAGTGAAAAAACTTGAGTTTAGAATATTGGTGGTAAGCCAGATGGAAAAAGACAAGTGTAGCTGGATCATATGAGTCAGTATTAGAGAGTTGTCTGGTTGTATGGATGAGAATTGTATAGGGCGTTGTGGCATAGTTTGGAAACTTAAGCTTTTACTTTTCATGAGATTAAAATTTTGAAGAGGTTTGACCCAGGAGAGTGAAATAATCTGATTTACATTTCAAAAGGATCAGTCTGTCTCTATTCAAGTTGGGATTGTGGAAGAAGGCACTGAATAGGGAAACCAGTGCCAGTAATCACAGGAAATAGATGATAATTTTTTTTTTGCTGCTGCTGCAGTTGTAGTGAAAAGGGTGAGAAATGCTTATATTTGTTACATTTTGAAAACAGGACCAGCAGAACAACTTGATTGATAGGCTATTGGGTGTGAGAGAGAATCATGACTCCAAGGTGTATCACCTACATGACTAGAAGAATGCAGTTGTCATTTGCAGAGGCAGGGTTTTAGGAGGAGCAGAGTTTTTTTAGATATGATCATAAATTCAGTTTTGGACACAGTAGTCATGAGATGTGTCCGAATGGCAATGCCAGTTAGTTGAATATGAGAGTAGTGTTTGACAATTACCTGTGTATAGATGGTAATTGAGACCGAGAGACTGAATGTGGTCACCTGTGGGAGTGAATAAAATTAGAGAAGAGGTCTGACAAAGAAGATACAAGGGGCTGCTGAGGTAGGAAGATACTTCTGTTCTAATACTTAGTTTTGTAGTAGGTTTTCTAAAGGGATCTCTTACACTAAAATGCTGAGAATTGGAATGATGCAGCCGCTTCAGGTAATGGTAGGTAGTGTCAATGGAGGTTGTTCTATTTGAAACAGTGTTCTTAGAGAAACACTGTTTTTTAAATACTCTTTTTAATACCCTATGCATTTATCGAGCACTTACTAGCTGTTACACATTTAAGTGTTTTAATTCACAGTTTTATAAAATCAGTATAATTATTAGCCACATTTTATAGATTGGGAAGCTGAGGCACCACAGAACTGTTAGGTGACTTGTACAGTGTCACACAGCTAGTGAATGATGGAGCTGGTATTTAAACTCCAGCAGTTTGACTCGAGAGCTCCTAAGTTTAACATTTATATTATGTTGCCCATTCCTTGCATTGTTGAGGATTCAGGATCGTTGCCATAAAAACACTGCCACCGATAATAGTAGCAGATTTATATTTAGCATCTAAAATAGTCTAGGCACTGTTCTGAATACTTCAGTGCATTAGCTTTTTAAAACCATAACAGCCCTATGAGGTATTTAACTGTGTAACTGTTACAGCTGAGGAAGCTCTAGGCCCATTGCCTTTCTGAAGCTACAGAATTAAATTGGCAGAATTAAAGTGTGAATTCATAAGCCTAGCTCTTGACCATTATTTTATTTCATCTGTCTAATACTTAAATATCAAGTTGCCCAGATATATAATTGGATCACCCATTCTCTCCTTCAGAATCTGTATTACCATGTACCACTGTATTTTGTGTTGAGTATTTTCTGTGGAGAAGCTAGAGTTCTGATTTTGTTTCTATAAAGTCCAGCAGTTCAACCAGAACCTCTCTATTGACATTCCTGGAACTTGTGTTTGGATTTGAGCCTTTTTTCTGTTTCCTGGAAACCTTTAACTATTGTTTTTCGTTGCATTTTATTTCTGTTAGATGGTTTTTATCTGTTCTTCCTGGGTATCATCTTATTTCTAATCCTTTCTGTCTTCTAATTTTGGTTTTCTGAGTCCTGTTTGCCTCATCCTTTCCTGGGTTTTTATCACTGACGAGAAGAGCCTTTTGAAATTGTGGTTTCATTGTGGATTGCCCTTCTCTGATAGTGATGGTTCACGCTTTTTCACATTCAAGCTTTATGAGTTTGTATTTCATCTCTGTATTGACTAATGCTCTATCTTCAAAGCTCTTTGTTTTTGCCTTAAGCTGTTATTTTTTGGTAGAAATTGTTTTACTGAGTGATGGTAAGTCATAGAAATAACATTCATTATAATTTTCTTTGTTCTGTGACATTTTTCTGATGAGTTCTCTTTCCCTTGTTCTATGCTAATTATTATTCAGTGTTTGAATATCTTGAATTCTTTTTGGATTAACTATTTGATTGTTAAGAGTCACATGAAGGTCATAGCATGTATCATTGTAATATGTTTTTAACTGTTTTGGAAAGATACTAAAAGGGGAATACTTGGGTCAAATGGAATTTCTTATTTCAATTTTTGAGGAATCTCCACACTGATTTCCTTAGTGGTTGAACCTACTTTACATTTCTACTAACAAAGTAGAAGGGTTCCCTTTTCCCCATAGGCTTATTTATTACCTGATTTCTTGATGATAGCCATTCATTTTGGAGTAGCATGGAATCTCAGTGTTCCAATTTTCATTTCTCTAATGATCAGAAATTTTGAGCATTTGTTGTAGAGGTTCACCTTGGTTAGGTTAATTCTTAAGTATTATATTTTACTTAACGCTGCTGTGGAAGGGTTGTTTCCCTAATTTCTTTCTTGGTGAGTTTATTATTGGTGTGCAGTGGTTGCACCAGTCTACAGTCCCACCAACAGTATAGAAGGGTTCCTTTTCCCCCATAGCTCCTCCAGCATTTGTTACTGATTTCTTAATGATGGCCATTCTTTCTGCAATGAGATGGAATCTCAGGGTTGTTTTAATTTGCATCTCTTGAATGATCAATGATGTTGAACCTTTTTATATATTTATTTGCTGTTTGTTTATCTGAGAAGTGTGTATTCATGTCAGATGCCCATTTTTGTAATGAGTCTTTGAATTTGGAGCGGCCTGCTCTTTTTTAATTCTTTATATATTCTAGATTGTATATAAAGTCCTTTGTCTGAGGGACAGCTGGCAAACATTTTTTCCCATCTTGTGGGTTGTCTCTTCACTCTGTTGGTGGTTTTTCTTGCTGTGTAAAAACCTTTTTTAATAACATGAGATCCCAGTTCTTGATTCTTGGTGGTAGTTCCTGTGCAGTTGGGGTTTTATTCATAAATTCTTTGCCTATACCAGTGTCTTCAAGAGTTTTACCTATTATAATCTTGCAGCAGATTTAATTTTTGTTTTAATATTTAGATCTTTGATCCATTTTGAATGCAGTTTAGTGCATGGTAAAAGATATGGGTCCAATTTTAACACTCAGCATATGCAGAGCAAGTTTTTCCAGCACCGTTTATTAAAGAGGTTTTCTTGTGGTGAATGTATTTGGCATCTTTATCAAAAATAAGATGCCTGAGTGTGTCTGGGGTTGTGTCTGCGTCTTCCAATCTGCTCCACTGGTTGCTTCCCCCCAATACCACACTGTTTTTATCACAGTAGCTTTATAGTATAGTTTTAAGTCAAGGATTCTGATGTCTACTGTTTTGCCTTTGTTGCCCAGAACTCCCTTTGTTGTTCTAGGTCTCTTCTGGTTCCAGATGAAGTGCAGGATTGTTTTCTCTAATTCTGTGAGATATGCTCTTGGAATTTTGATCAGAACTGCATTAAATCTGTATAACAGTTTTGGAATTACGCTCATTTTCACTATATTGGTTTTTTCCTACCCAAGCGCAGGGTATATCCTTCCATTTTCTGATAACGTCTTCAATCTCCTTTTTCAGGGTACTGTAGTTTTCAGTGTAGAAGTCTGTTAAATCCTTTGTTGGATTAACTCCTAGGTGTTTCATTTTTTTTGGATGCTATTGTGAAAGGTGTTGTTTGCCTAGTTTTTCTCTCACTGAGGTTGTTATTATGTACAGAAAGGGTATTGATTTTTGAGTGTTGTCTTTTTATGCAGCTACACTACTGAATTTGTTTATTAAATCTAGCAATTTTTAGTAGAACTTTTGGGGTCTGCTATGTTGAGTATCATGTCCTCCACAAATGATAATTTTGTCTTCTTTTTCTGTTACTTCTTTTATTTCTTTCTCTTATCTAACTTCTCTAGCCAGAGTTTCCAGAATTATTTTGAGTAAGAGTAGAGACAGTGGATATCTTTGTCTTATTCCTGATTTTCGAGTGAAAGATTTCAGATTTTGTCCATTTAGTATGTTGGCTATTCTTTTGTCATAGATGGCTTTTATCAGATTGAGGTAAAGACCCTCTATGCCAATTTTTTGTAGGGTTTTTATCATGAATGGGTGTTGAACTTTGTCCAAAGCCTTTTCTGCATCTATTGAGATAATCATGAGATTTTTGTCCCTGGCTCTGTTAATATGGTATATTATGTATATTGATTTACATATGTAGAACCATCCCTGCATCCCTGAGATGAATTCCACTTGATTATGGGGTATAATCTTGATGATTTGCTGCATTCTGTTTGCAAGTATCTTTTTAAGGATTTTTGCATCTATGTTCATTAGGGAGATTGGCCTGTATTCCCCAGTTTTGGTCTCAGGGTCGTGATGAAGACTGTTCAGTATTTGATGGCCAGTTTGAGTTTGGTCAGTTGACTGTTCGTGGCTGTATGGGAAGTGCTATAAAACTTAATAAGCAGAAGATGGACATTGCTGTGAATCATGCCAGGGGCATGCACCATGCGAAGAAGTCCAAGGCATCCGGCTTCTGTTGTGTCAGTGATAGCATCTTGGCCATTCTGGAACTGCTAAAGGATCACCAGAGAGTGCTGCACATTGACATTGATATTCACCATGGTGATGGCATGAAAGAGGCTCTCTATACCGCAGACTGGCTCATAACTCTGTCCTTTCACAAATATGGAGAGAACTTCTCAGATACTGGGGACCTATGGGATACTGGGTCTGACAAAGGCAAGTATTACGCTGTTAACTACCCACTCCCAAGAGGGGACTGATGGCAAGTCCCTTGAGGCCATTTTCAAGCCAGTCATATCCAAAGAAAAGGAGCTATTCCAGCCTAGCGCAGTAGTCTTACAGCGTGGCTCAGACTCCCTCTCTGGGTTGCTTTAATCTGATCATCAAATGGCATACCAAGTGTGTGACTTTGCCAGAAGCCTCAATCTGCCTATGCTGGTACTGGGAGGAGGTGGTTATATGATTTTTCATGTTGGGCATAGGAAACAGCTCTGGCTCTAATACAGAGATCTCTAATGAACTTCACCCAGTGGCTACTTTGAATACTTTGGACCAGATTTCAAGCTTCATATCAGTTCTTCCAGTATGACTAGCAGAACACTAGCTGGGGAAGATCAAACAGCAGCTTTTTGAGAACATGCCTCCTGCGCCGAGGTCCAGTTGCAGGCAATTCCTGAGAATGCCATCCCTGAGGAGAGTGGTGATTAGGATGAGGAAGACTCTGACAAACACATCTCAGTCTGTCTGTTCTTGTGGCAAATTGCCAGTGAGAAGTTTTCTGACTTGGATCAGGAAGGAGAAGGTGGATCCAAGAACTCTTCAAACTTTTAAGAAAGCTGGGAGAGTTAAAACAGAAGATGAGAAAGATCCAGAAAAGAAGAAATACCTCAGAAGAGGAGAAAACCAAGGAGAACAAGCCAGAAGCCAAAGGGGTCAAAGAGGAGGTCAGTGTGCCTAAGTAGACCTCTCCAGCTCAAGCTTTCTGCCACGTTCCCTACCGTTCTCTGATCCCTCGGATTTTATATTTTCTATTTCTCTATATTTATATAAAATATATGAGAGACAAATGTTCTTAGGGACCAGACAGGCTCCAGGGCCCTTGAGTGCAGGGCGGCTGTGCTGAGGGAACTCTTAGCAGCTGTCTTGCCCCCCATTCTGCCCCAAGTCTGAATTTTAAACCAGGCAGGGTGAAGATCTGGATGAAAGCGGAGCAGCCTTAAGGTGAAACCTTGACATGCTGAGGGGCTGCTTAGTGGCTTTGGGAAGGGGCTCCTGTTAAGTGTTGGAGAAGGCACGGCCGTGTCTTCAGGGGCCCCTGTTCTTTGGGCTCCTAAGGCGACATGAGCCATTTATAAGTTTGGCTTCATTCTCATGCCTTCACACTGACCCTGAGTGAGCAAAGAAATTCACATTGCCCTCTGCCTTCCACCCGGTTCTGCAGGTGGAGGTTGATATTCTAGCTTCCTTTTTTTGAGATACTTTTTTCTTTTTTGTATGACTCTGTAATAAAATGGTATATTTCTATAAAAAAAGGAAAAAAGGAAATGACGAAAAATTCGTCAAACCCCAATAAACCAGCGAAGAAGAAAGAGGGAAAGGGGAAACAAGACAAAAGAGAAAGTGGGAGCAGAAACAGAGAAAAAAAACTTCTTCAATATTTTTGAATGAATCTTTCCAGGATGTGCAGTTTTATAGTTTAACAAGTATTGGTTTTCTTCGCCTCGCCCTACGGCCTGTGGGTTTGTGAAGTGTCCACCTATTCCAGTGGCCCCACTGTTTACCCCAGGCTGTGGCAATGTCCTTGCTTACTGTAGCAGATAGGGAAGGCAATCAGACCTCAGGTATGTGCTGGATATAGGCAGCAGGGCAAGAGTTCAAGTGTTCAGTGCTAGCATTTTCAGACCCGCCTTTTTCTGAGTGCTCCTCAAGCCAGGCCTGACTTCTCAGTGGAGGTGGTGGGGCTGGTGCCCCTTGTGGCCTGAGCTTAAACTTCTCAGGTGATCTCTTTCTGGCCTGCTCCCTGTCTGTGGCTATCTCATCCACTAAATATGGAAAGGTAAAACTGAGGGCCCTGAGTTGAGGTTATTTTTTAGTTGTTTTGAGTCGTACACTGGAATAATCCTTTCCCAGAATGGCCCTAGTTAAGTGCACTGTGGTGGAATCCCTCTCAAGCTGTTGCCTGTCATGTAGAAGGCATCCTTTCAAAGCAAAGCACCGTGCTGCTTTTGCAGTTCACAACAATCTCTACCCTAAGATCCTTAATTAGTTATGCAAAGACCTTTTTTTCTTACAAGGTAGCATTTATAGTTTCTCGGGGTTAGGACCTAGTATTTCGGGAGGGTGGTGCATTTTACAAACTGCTATAGATAGCAAAAGAATACTGGAAAGTAGAAATTTAATGTGGTATATGAGCACAGTCTCCCAACCTACTGAGAAACACGGTTGAATTAGGCAAAAGGTATGTATGTTCTAATCCCTTTTCTACCATCGCAAGGGTGTATGAATTTGGACAAACAACTTGCCAAGCCAGGCCCTCACTTTCATCATGCCTATGTTGGACACAGCACTGAGGTCAAAGGCTGATTTGCATTGAATGGGCAATATATGGAAGACTGCAGTGCTGTGCCTGGCATGTGGTAGTCCTTAATAAAAGTTAGTTTTCTGTGGTAATCTTGTCATAGTACAGAAAGAATTCTTGCTGAGGACTCAAGAAAACTTAGTTGTGGTCCTTGTAGGTCTATTAGCTTCTATCATTTGGAGCAAATCATGCCCTATTTCCTTTTGTGAATTACAGAAGGGGTAAACCTAAAGTATTTATCCCAAAGTCAGAAAACGAGGATCCAGATTCTAGACAGAGGAGAAAGTCTGTGATGTCGCTCATATTTAGATGCATGGATTTTGCATTTCATCCCATTGTATGTTATTACCTGATTTACATGAAATGCTTTTTACCTTCCTTTTCAAAAATACAAGTGGCAGCCTAGGAATGGAGCTCCAAGATGGCTTAAATGAACTTTGGGAACGCTCTGTGGTGGCTACAGCTGTGTACCCATCCCAGAGGGTCCTTGAGGTCCCTACACTTCTAAAATTGTTTGCCTGTGATTCTTTTTACTAGTTCATGTTTGGGATACCTATTTCTGTCCATCTGAGGGAGTGGGTACATGTACTTCTTGATTCTTTTTATTTCGCTTCCCCTCCTCACTTCCTCCTCCTTGCCTCTTTAGAGCCCCTTTTTGCATCATTGTCGTGGTCATCGTTATCACTACATTGGGATCGATAAAGATCACATTTGTTGAAGGTAATTGGTACATAATGCATCTTTAATTGGTTTATTCTTTTCCCAGGTATTTTAATGAAGGAACTGTCCTTGCACACTATGCTGATGTCCTGGGTCTTTTGCTTAGATTGCGGCAGATTTGTTGTCATACTGACCTTCTTACAAATGCAGTTGCATCCAGTGGTCCCTCAGGTAAAGAAATAGGATTGGTTCATACTATCATATTTGTTAGAGATACTTAAATCTGAATGAGAAATTTTTATAGGGTCTAAATTTAATTTGTGATTTTGTTCTGTGAAATGGACATTAATGGTAAGTGTACACAAACATTTTTTACCAATGAAGTAAAATTCTGAATTCTTCTCACGATTTTCAGTGATACATACACTTACATGAAACTTTCACTTTGGATCTGCCTTTTCTTCTATGCTAGTTGTGGGCAGACCGTTTTATAATGATGTTTCTTTATAAATTATATGAACTGGCTATTGTCTTTTGAATTTTTCTTAATAAAATTTCAAATTTAAGTGATGTCATGAGAAAAAGATGACAAACTACCTCCATGGTACTGGCAAGCAGAACATTTCCGTATGTGAAGCAGATTAATTTGTCTAGTCACTACAAAGCTTGCTGTGAAATTAATTTTCCAGCCTTTTCTCTAGGAGATGATACACCTGAGGACCTGAGAGAGACGTTAATAAAGAAGATGAAGTTGATTCTGAGCTCTGGTTCAGATGAAGAGTGCGCAATTTGCCTGGATTCTTTGGCAGCTCCTGTGATAACACACTGTGCACATGTATTTTGTAAACCTTGTATTTGCCAAGTCATTCAGAATGAGCAGGTTAGTTTTTGGCTCAGTATAGGTTCAGTGTGTGGTGGAAGCACCTTTCTTTAATGTAAGTGAAAATCAAAGTCTAAGAGAGTGTTAAAGACTTGGATTTAATGTGTAATGCCTTTTAATAGTTAATTATTCCAGTAATTAAATAGGTGATAATGGCTAAAGATCTTGTAACACAGAAAGGCACTATTTTGGAAGCATTGTCTTACAGTCAGTCATCCTAGTTTAATTGCTTGGTTATTGCCATCCAACGGATACAGTAATGTGAGACACAAAGTTTTGTAATAGCCATGTTTTTATAAAGTAAAAAGAAGTGTGAAATTAATTTTTATCATGCATTTTAATTTAGGCCAGTATATCTAAAATAAAAGTATTAATAGAATGTTACATTTTCTAAATTATTTTTAAAAGAAGTCTTCAAAAGCTAGTAGTACTGTGTGCATGACCACACCTCAGAGACTTGAGACGTGGCTATTTGCTATTATATTGGATAAAGTAAGTTTCGATTCTTCTGTGTCGCAAAATACTTTGAGGTTTAAGGAGTCTTCAGCTAGTGCAAAAGCTTTTTCTTACCATTTTAAATTGATACATATGGAAAAAATACACATTGTATCATTTACTGAATTATCATAATGGGAACTTACTCATGTAAACTGTTATCCAAGTTTCCTTTTGTCCTCTTTTAATCATTAACTCCCTTCCCTCCCAATAAGTAACTCCACTGTGCTAATTTCTTACGTAGTTTTAATTTCAGAATCTTTTTTTATTGTGGTGGTATTTGGTATCTAGTTATTTAAGATGTAATCTCATTTTATTTAAGATGTAATCTCATTTTACTATTAGGTACAACAGATACTGCTTTAAATGAACCTGACAGGATTTAGCCTGATAGCTTTATAAGCTGTAATAAGCTTTATAAATGCGTAGCTTAACAAACCATTCAGAAGGGTATTTTTTTCTGAAGAGCAGTTCCACATAATATGCTGTATTTCTTTTATTGAGTAATTATGGCTCATACTTGGTTTGTTTTTTCTAATATAGCCACATGCTAAATGCCCTTTATGCAGAAATGATATTCATGGAGACCATTTACTAGAATGTCCTCCAGAAGAATTGGCATGTGGTAATGAGAAAGAGGCTAATGGAGAATGGACATCCAGTTCAAAGGTAAAAGTACATTTGAAAACATTTAAATATTGGTTTTATACTTACATAAGGAAATATATACCATGTAATAAAATAGTAATTCTCCTTTTAACTCCATCATATGAACATAATTTTGGTGGCTTTATAAGTGATACATTTGGGAGGACAAAGAAAGGGATTCAGATTACTACAGTATTCTTTCAGTGTTTTTTTCTTTTCTTTTTTTTTTTTTAAGTCTGTCACTTTTACTGTTTAGTTAAGGAAAATGGTAGGACCTTTCTCTTAAAAGTCTTGGGATTTGATCAGTGCAAGTTATGTCGATATATGGAGATAATGCTATAAACCACATTAATATGTACAGTTACTACATGTTGATTTGATACATTTAAAAAATAACAGATTGCACTTACTTTCCCAGTTGAAAAGTAGAATCTAATGGGTATCTTAATTTTTTTCAGATTAATGCTCTAATGCATGCTTTGATTGACTTAAGAGAGAAGAATCCCAACATAAAGAGTTTAGTTGTTTCTCAGTTCACAGCGTTCCTGTCTTTAATAGAAACACCACTTAAGTGAGTTCAACAGTGACTTTTACTCTGAGTAAAAGGGTTTTATATATGTGCATTGTTTTTTATACTGAAAAAAACTTTTACCTATTTCATCCATCTAAAATGATTTTCAGAATCAGAGAATATTTCCTGAGCATAGAATTTTAAAGACAAGTCCTACATTTATTAGAAAACAGTGTACTGCAGTGGCTTCCATACTAGTAAGTGCTCTGGAAACATTTGTTAAAGTATATTAGTGAAGCTGGGGATGTAGTTCCCTGGGAAAAGACTTGTGTAGTACATACAAGGCCTGAGATACAGTCTCCAGAACCACAAAGATAGGTAAATAAGTGAAGGGATTTATTTAACAGAGTCCTATGTAACACTTCCTTGTACTATAGTAAATGCTACTCTTCTCTTCTGCATTAGAGCCTCTGGATTTGTGTTTACTCGTTTGGATGGTTCCATGGCCCAAAAAAAGAGAGTTGAATCAATCCAGTGTTTCCAAAACACTAAAGCAGGGTCTCCAACTATAATGCTGCTCTCCTTAAAAGCAGGTGGAGTTGGTTTGAATCTTTGTGCAGCTTCTCGAGTGTTTTTAATGGATCCAGTAAGTAGTTGTAAACTTCTCAAAATGTTATTGCCTCATCTGAAAAGTAAAAGACAAAAACTGTTTGGTAAATACTTTCATAGTTATGATTGTAAAAATTCTTAAGCAAACTTTTGAAATGGATAATTTAGTAAATGTATGTCTTGAGGGCAGTCTCTTGTGACAGAGGTAACATGGTTGTCCCTGTTTTACAGAGGAGGAAACCGAAGCACTGAAAAGTAAATAATTTGCCCAAGATTGCATACATCATAATACCAAAACCAGATAGAAGCATCTGTGTTCTTACATACTATTGTGCTATGCTATTCTACTTCTCTTCTGTATCAGATTGAATTTCTATTAACTAGTCCTTTAACATAATGGTTCATCAGGCAGTGCTTAAAATTTTCTTTTTTCTTGACCAATTTTGCATACTTAAATCTGGTAATCAGAATGACTGATCTGAAAACAACAATATGCAGTGTAAGAACCATTGTTGACCTTCTACCGTCTTGTATGGTGAAGCTCTGCATCATTTCTAATTTTTTTTTTAATTGTTACTGTCTTTTATTGATTGATCTTACATTCTTATCTCTGGTGGACTGAGCAACTTCGTTGAATGAAAATAACAGTATGTAATGTAGCAACCATTGTTAATTCCTATCATTTTGTTTTGAGGTCATGTATCGATTTTTGTTGTTTTTGTGGTGTTTTTTTAATCTTTAAAATGATAATGGTTCATTCAGCCAACAGTTATTGAGAGATCCTGCTTTTGTCAGGTGGTGGTTGTAGGCACTGGGAATCTGACTGTGAATAAGGTAGACTAGATAGCTACTCTCCTGGTCCTTGTGATCTCAAGCTTTAATGTGCCTAAGAATTAGGTCAAATGCATTTTTAAACCTCCCTCCTCAGAGATTTAGGAGTTCTTAGATGAGACTCAGGAAGATATATGTTAAACATTTCATCATCGGTAGTTCAAGTCCAGGATCACAATTTGAGACGCTACCATTAATGGAATGTTTTGGGTAAATTTCAGGGCCTATCAAAGTGCAGTCACTTGTGGCTGTACAGTACAACCGTAGAAGTAGAAGGGAAACTGAAATTCACTCAGCTTACCCGGCAGTGTGACCTGAATCTGCATCCACATAAGAGCATAATTTTCTGGGCTCGTAAAGATTCTGAACTAATTTTATTTCTAATATATACTAAGTACACTTGGGATTGAAGGCAATCCTGTGCTATTTCTGTGTATTTATAGACTTAAGGTTTGTGATTTTAGCTTGTTGTTTGAAACTCAGAAGATTCCTAAGGTGGAAGTTTCTACCCCTCTACTCAGGGTAACCTTCTCAGTAAGATTATACCCAGAGTCGTGTCTTAAGTTTCCATGGATGGCAACCATCTGTATTTGCATTAGTGCTGCGGATGACGTTTTAAATCTTTGTTAGTTTTGTGGTTATTATTTTAAAACACTATTTAACTGTAGTTTCATATTAATCCAGTGATAGTCTTACAAGCTGACTTCTTTTACACTTTGCCAAATTACTGTTCTTTCTCTTGCTGATAATCTTAGTACTGGAAAAAGAAGAGGCTGGTATATTATATCAAAATAGAACAATTGATATTATAATCAAGTTGAGCAGAGACCCAACTCCTCAGCGGTTTTGTTTTATAAAACAGTCAGAATCTTTTAGCAGCTTTATAGCATGTTGTCTCATTGAACATACAAAGCTTTCCAGTGCTTTTAACTCCAAAAGTCAGAAAAAATTGTTCATGAAAATCTTGTTAACTTTTCATTGAACACTATTGAAGAGTTAAGGTGGTATTTGATGTCCATTATGAGCTTCCGATGAGGCTAAACTGTGTCCTTAACCTTTACATGTGAGAATGGGAGCTCTGAGTTTTACTGGATTGGTGGTAGTCATATTAGATATATATTGGCAGGTTATCAGGTTGCTGGACAAAATACAGGCAGCGGAAAAAAAATAGTGTAACAATTTTAAAATGTGTCTCTAAAATGAAAAACATTCACAGTATACCTAGTTTAGTTTCAAAAATCATAAACTAAGTATATTCTTAGATTTAACTTCCCATTCTAGAGGGGAACCTAAAATTCAAATCACAAATTATCTCTTCCTCTACACTCCAAAGGAACTTAAAATAGTAACAGTTGAGTGAGAATTGTATTAAAAACCTGTCACCTGTATACGCATCTGATTTTATTCATGTTTTTAGTTGGTACTTTGCTATATACACGCACCATTTCCCCAAAATACTTACTTCAGCTTCAAGAATCATGCCGTAGTTCACATGTGAAATTTAATGGTCCTTATCCTGACTATGATAATATTTAAAAGCGATTTGAGTGTTTTTTTCCCAAAGAACTCTGTGTCTTTTGGTTATTCACCACCTCCCCCCTTTATCTTTGGTGGTGCTGGGGATAGGACCTCAGGCGTTTGCACTTGGCTGTACTGCCCATTTTAAATTTTTTATTTTGAGACAGGGTCTTGCTAGTTGCCCAGGCTGGGTTCTCTTGCCTCAGCCTGACAGAATGCTGGGATAACAGGTTCATTACACCATCATTTTATTAATTTGAAATAATTCCCATGACTATGTCTCATGTTAACTACCAAATACTACTTTTTGAGCTCAGTTTTGAAGTCAGAACTGATTTCAAATGCAGGTACAGAAAATTGCATCAATAAAGTCTTAAGCATTTTTTAGGACTTCAATCAGGAAAACGTTTTTGTACTTCTGTGAAGGAGGAAAGTGAAATAAGAGCTGAAGACCAGCAGGAGGGAGGGAAAAGTTTTCCTAAATGGGCCCATGGATTGCTTTACTTTTCTGTTGTAAATGAAATCGTCTAAGAGAATGTATAAACTTCTTTTCCCGTGTTAACTGTGTATTAATCCATCTTAAAATGAAATTGTGAGATACTTATTTTGAGTGCTGACACATTTGTCACGTTCTCGAGTAGGTACAGGTTAAACATCCCTAATCTGAAGGGTTCTGAAATGTAAATCTTAATTTTGAGTACTGATACGACACACCAAAAATTTTGGAGCCTTTTAGATTTCAGATTTTTGGATCTGGAATGTTCATTCAGTAAAGCCTATGCAAATACTCTAAAATATGAAGAATTCTGAAATCTGAAATATTTCTGGTGTCATGAATTTTCAGTAAGAGATAATCAACCAGTAATAATAGAAGGACATTGGGCCCTTAAGTTACAAGCTCATTTCATTCCTGAGGGCTCCTCTACATAGTGTCAAAGTCTCCTAAGTACAGGCAGGTTTAGTGTCCTCAGATTAGTTATTTAATTTATTTTTGTGGTACCGGGG
This sequence comes from Dinomys branickii, assembly GCA_004027595.1. NCBI lineage: Eukaryota > Metazoa > Chordata > Mammalia > Rodentia > Dinomyidae > Dinomys > Dinomys branickii. The sequence continues at coordinate 23,923 of PVLD010010790.1, read as the reverse complement.
ATCGAACTCAGGACCTTGTGCTTGCCAGGCAGGCACTTATTCCACTGAGCTATATTCCCAGCCCATAGTGTCCTCAGAGAGATATTGGCTGGGTGTAATGGTGCATGTCTGTAATCCCAGCACTTGGGAGGCTAAGGCAGGAGAATCATTGTGAGTTCGAGACCAGCCTGGGCTACAAAGTGAGCTCAAGGCCAGCCTGAACTATATATAGTGAGACCCTGTCTCAAAAAGACCAGAAAAAAAAAAAAAAAAAAAAAAAAAAAGACATTGGCCCAGGATTTCTCAATTAACCCATACAGAAAAGGATGTTGTAATATTCCTTCTGGAGCTCCCTTAAGGGTTAAATCTGTATTTGAGATCGTCTGGAAGCACAAGTGGACAGCATTTGGGTCATAACTCAAGACTGGGTGTAAGTTAAAACTACAGTTCTGGTCATAACCAAAGTTGTTCTTATGCCAGGCTGGTCATAATTCGAGGGTCCACTGTAGAGCGAAATGACATGGAGAATGCCTATCTTCGTAAGTGATCTGGGAGGTGAATTTTTTCCTCTAGTGCACTGTCAGGTATCTAAATACAGTCAGACACAGGTGCATGCATAATGCTAAAATGGAAGGACTGATGCATCCTGTTCTTACTAGGCCTGGAATCCTGCTGCTGAAGATCAGTGCTTTGACAGATGCCATCGACTTGGTCAGAAGGAAGAAGTTATTATCACAAAAGTGAGTTTGGAGCTACTTATTTTTAAGATTAGTATGTTTTAAAAAATAATACAAGAGAGTATATTATTGTAATAATTTAAATAGAATTGTAGAAAGCAAAATGTAAAAGTTTTTCTCCATTTATAGATTCAAATATATTCTTCTAGGGCCTTTTCTCTCTAGTTATGTATGTTCTTATTCACATAGAGTATCCTACTTAAAAGCTTGTTTTAAAAATAAAAGGAATCATACCTTACTCTGTAACATACTTTTCCCTTACATAACTGTGTTGGAGAATGCTGTGTAAGGACATTGTGATCAGCACCTTCCATTGTGTAAGATGTACACAATGAATTTACCATGTTGGCCATTATTTACATAGATGTAAATTTGTGCTTCTGTGAGGATCTAAAACAAACCCTTCTGATTTGCATGTAGTTAAACTTATTTCACATGCTTGTTCATTAATATTTTTTCTGTGAATTGGTTTTCAGTTGCCAGTTTTCATAATAGGTACAGTACAAATAGTTTTTATAGCATAAAAGATGCCTTTACACATACTGATTTTTAATTTTTTTTTTATGAAGTTGGAAATGGTTTACGCCAGGAGCTTGCTTGGTTTTAAAAACTTGATGAGCTTTTTGTCATGAAAAAGCTTTTTAAAATTTTTATGGTTGAAAATGTACCCATGTTTTTTTTAAAAACAGCTCCTATGTTTTAAAGTCTTACTAATGATGACAGGCTTTATCTTCAGATCTTGAAAACTTTCCTTGTGTATTTACTTTTGATTCTTTTAGGAAATTTGGTGTTCTGTGAAGTGGGTCTAAATTTATTCTTTTTCCAAATGAAGAACTAGTTCTGTCCCTTTTTAAAATTTTTCCTTTTTTCTACTAACATGAAATACATATATGAACCTTTCTAGACTGTTCAGTTGATTTCTTCCTGTTTTTAGGACAATTTTATAATTGTGGTTTTATAAAGTATGCCTTCATAAAAATTTATTGGCTATTACTTCCTTTGGACTTTTGGTCTAGGCCAGTGGTAGCAAACCTATGTCACATGTGCTACAGTGGGCTGTGTTACTGAAAGCTCTAAAAGGTTTGCCATTACTGGTAGGCTGTAAAATCGCATTTGAGAAATATTTAATCCCAGCACTCTGGGAGGCTGAGACAGGAGGAATGCACATTCGAGCCTAGCCTGGGCAATGTAGCAATACCCTGTCTCAAAATTTTAAAAAATTAACAACTTTTAAAAAGGGTTAACTAAGGATGTAATTCTGTGTAAAGGCCTTGGATGCGATCCCAAGCCATGCCCCTAAAAAGAAAAAGACTATTATTTGGGATCTACTGAATTTGATTGCTTTGAGCCAGGTGTGCTGGTGCATGCCTATAATTCCAGCACTCAGGAGGCTGAGGCAGGGGGACAGCTGTGAGTTGAAGGTCAGCCTGGGCTACAGAGTGAGTCCAGGCCAGGATGAACTACATAGCAAGACCTTGTCTCCAAAAAAAAAAAAAAAAAGATTCCTTTTAGAGGTCTTTTCTTTAGAAATAAGAATGTTTTCATTCGAGATCATAGATAGTATCTTCATTTATTTAAATCTTTTATGCATTTTATTTTGCTTTTTGAGACCGGGTCTCACTTTGAACTTACTCTGTAGCCCAGGTTGGCCTTGAACTTGTGACAGTCCTCCTGTCTCAGCCTCCCAAGTGTTGGGATTACAGGCGTGTGCCACCCCACCCAATTTATATATTTTATAGAGTTGTATGATAACAATTTATTTTGTTATCACAGTAACTGGGATTCTTATACAGCATTGAATAGTAGTAACAGTTCGCTTCTTGGTTTGTTCCTGTTTTTGTTGGGCTTTTATTGTCTCACATGAAACGTCTTTTTTAGCTTGTAGTAGATATCCTTAATAAGGTTTAGCATATATCTTTTATTCCCAGGTTGAGGGTTTTTTAAATCAAACTTTTTATAAGAAGTGTTGATTTATTCAATACATCTTAAGAATCTGTTGGAGATAGTTTTTTTTTTTTCTGTTTCTCATTAATTTGTTAATATTATGAATTATACTGGATGAAGACTCATGTTTCTGGAAATTTTAAATCTGTTATATAGTACTAAATTCATTTCTCTTAATTGTCTAGTTTCAGAGTTGCCCATATAGTTGGTTTTTATGCTGTGACCTGGAGATGAGGTTATGAGTGTAACTTAACGTCCTTCTAGCAATTTCCTATATAAAGAAAAACCACCTTGGGTGATGTAGGGAAGCAGTGCTTAAGTCTAGAATTACAATCTCATGTTCTAGATAGTCTTGTTGCACACTGAGAAAAAAGAGGAGCTAAACAGCTTCTTAACATGTTGTTACCACACATTTTTGAAAGCTGGAATATGCTTCTAAGACTAGATACACTGAATGTTAATTTTTTTCTGTTTATGTGGGCAGTATTGGCATATTTTATCCTTCATGATTCTCAACAGTAGTTCATTTTGGGTAGGCTTTATTAAGATTTTAAATGCTGTTACCTAAAATATACCCAGTTTCACCTTTCTAAAAAAATCTTTTTTTCTTTTTAAAGTTCATTGTGAAGGATTCTGTTGAAGAAAATATGCTGAAAATACAAAACACAAAAAGAGAACTTGCAGCTGGAGCTTTTGGAACAAAAAAGACAAATGCTAATGAAATGAAACAAGCTAAAATCAATGAAATTAAAACTTTAATTGATTTATAATATGTGAGATTTTAGCAGATACATGTTGGAAATGAGAAAACAGATTTAGGAATAAGATTTAGAATTTCTTCTATGAGGCGCATACTGTTTTATATTAGTAAACAGGTAATAACTGACATGTAACTTCTTTTATATATGGATGTATTTTTAATAATATTCCAAATAGCAATAAGTTCTGTTATATATTGTGGCCTAAAATAATTTTTTGAGATAAAAGATTGCTTTGTTACTCAACTTTTCATAGATAATCCTATGCTGAGTTTTTTTTCATATATCTTCTAAGTACTCAGCTTTTTCATACTTCAAATAAGAGCAAATCTTTTATTCTGTGAGTGGTAGAGACTTTAGTATGTAGGGCACATTTGGTTTTTCCACAAAGCCCCTCATTTGTGATGCAGTGGATTCATGTAAAGGATTTATGTGATTTTATTGGACTTTCAAACCATATTTGCATTCCAAAACTGAATCTTCAATGAGAGACCAAAGTCTAGGCTAACAGATTACTTGGAACCTTTGTTTTAAACAACTTCCTTGAGATATAGTTTATATAGGTAACCTTTTTCCCCCAGTACTGGGGTTTGAACCCAGGGCCTTCACACTGAGCTATATCTCCATCTGTACCTATTGTTATATTTTGAGACAGTCTTGCAGAAATCACTAAATTGTCCAGGGTTGGCTTGAGCTTGTGATACTCTTAGCTTAGCCTCCTAAAGTGCTACGACTACAGGCATGTACCACCACACCCAGCTCGTATCTGTGACTTGGCAAGTTTAGGTTTTGAAAAAATTAGGGACTGTGTTACAGCACTATTTTCTCCATTTTAGTCAAGCGGTACTACATTATTTAAATATAACTTGATATAAACACAGGGTGTAAATATAGCCTGTGGGGTAAGAGGGAACCAGTTCTCCCCAGTTTAATTTGAATATCTAAATTATGGAATTTGAATAGATATTTCTATAAATAGATAATTTTTATTTATGTAGTTTTTTGGAAATAACTATAAATTTTTATAATTGAGAAGACTACTGTATGTGAGAGGCGTGATATCTGGATGGCAATTTGGCTGGATGACCTCCAAAGTCATTTTAACTCTTAAAGACATGTTAATCCTGAATATAAAAATTTGTTATGTATGTGTGAAATCAGAATTTGATTTTTGTAACCTTGGTAATTCATTCCTGCAACTTTTGCTCTTGTTACAAGCAAACTCATAGTAGTTGCCACAGAATTCTAGATGACTTTTGGATCATATTTAAAAGAAGCAAGCTAGAAATTTAGCAATTGTGTTAGTTGGTCCATGGTTTTATTTCCTTAAGAGAATTCCTTAAGATAATTAAACCCAAAGAGATTAATTACTGTAATAAGAGATGCTTCATACTTGATACAGACTTAAGAACACCTAAAGTGTTACTTCTAGCATTAGAAGTGGCTTGACTGACAGGTAATAGAGGCACAGTGTGATACGGGGCACAGATCTAGGTGTGCGTCATCTGCCCCGAGTCTTCCCCTCCCTGGATCCTGTCTCTTGCTCCAAGGAGACACATTAGCATCAAGGATCTTCTCAGTCTCTTTTTCTGACCGCTAACAGGGAAGGTGGAGGGCTTCTTTTCATTAGCATCGAGCCAGACCTTTCTGCAGGGATGAGAGTTAACCTGGGGCTGGTCAGCTAGCATTAGGAGCCCTAGGGAAATTCTTCACCCTGTAGGTCTAGTGTTAAACAAAAAAATCAGGCTGATCAGGATCTCATTAAATGTGGTATATGGTTTTTCTGTATACCAATAGTCCAGTGAGATGAAGAGGATTAGGATTTTTTTTTTTAGGATAATTTTTTGTTTTAAGTCTATTCGTCTTGGTTACAGAAGCAGGGCCATTCAGATTCAACTATATTGGTGAGACATCTTACTCAAAAAAATACTTAATAGTTCTGCTTTTAAACACATAGGTTTGGCAAGTCATTTAAAAGTGTTTTTGTTTTTATACAGTCCTGTTAAGTGGTGTTAAATAATTTAATGCATCTTAAGAAAATAACGTAAACCACTGCAGTGAAAACTATGCTTCTGCTGTCACTTCTCATATTATTATGTAGAATAATAGCTTCAGAAATATACTGAGAGCATTGTGTTTCCAGTTGTGGTTCAAACGGACTTTGTGGTTTAAACTGGATTTTGTTTAAAATTTAAAATAAATATTTCAAAAACTCATTGCCTTCCTCAGCACCATGATTTCTATTCTCTGAATCAATTTCATTAAATATCATTTCTCTGAAGATGTTTAGTGTTTTACCTGACTGCACATAAAAAATACTGTAATACTACATTCATATTAACACCTCTTGTTTCGCTCAGTTTAATTGGTTGAAACTTCTTGTTCACAAATGAGTGAATATTTAAGGGTTTAAGGTTCATTTTAAATGCTTTGCCCTGTAACACTAATCCAATGAATTTCTTCAGCAATAAAAAAAAAAGTTATGGCAATACATATACAAATAGCACCGTAAATCACTGTAGATTTGCCCTGAAAATTATAACTGTACATTGGAAATAATGAAGCAAACATCCTGTGTGGTTTATTACCCAAGTAGTGATGAGGCAGTGAAAACTTTATGCTGGAATATGTCAGACATACAATATTTTTTTCCTTAAGTACTTGCCAAAGTTCATTAAACTTTGGATGAGATCATAAAAAACAAGAGGACAGATTCAATGTCTAGCTCATAATAAATTGATAATCTTTATAATATCTGCAAAAGTTTCAATGATGAAGTATCAGGCAAAAGGGGAATTAAGGCCAGTATTCACCTTATGCATGAGTCAGATCTTGATCAAGCATATAGAGCTGGCCCCTTTTCAAAGGAGACAGGGATTTGGCCTCTGGGTGAGCAGGTTTGTCTTACGGCCCGTCTGTTGTGCCCACCACTGTTCACAAAGGGACTTTTAAAGGATATATTGATAGACTTCACTAACGTGTGCTTTATAATTTGAGCTACTCCCTTTTTAATGCATCTGAGTAGCCCCTGTCATCTTGGGCGTCCTAGAGGTTTTGCAGTATAGCTGTACAGCTTTGTGTGGAAAAGTTGGTATTTTGCCTTAATTAAGACGTCCTTGAAAGATTAGGGGAAGAAAACGTTGAAGTTCAGTGATCTCCCAGCCATGTTAACTTGACATGCCTTTATGCATATTACAGACTATTCTCTAACTATTGTTTCTGATTCTAAAAGTTAATGGCTTTGGCTAAACTGAGAACTTCATTTCATGCTTTGTAAAAATTAGGTAAGGTAATATATACAATCCAAACTGCTACAGTGTCCCCTGCCTCCATTTGATGCTTTTACATCTTTATTTGGATTATGTGGCCACAAGACTTAACGTGGCATTCTTTTTATCTCAAGATTAGGTTTCTTTTCATCTCAACCAGGGGCTCAGTAACCAAAAGGCAGGAGCTTTGGACTGGCTACACGTATATAGAGGTTTTTGTAGCCATAGCACCAGGAAATGGAAACAATCTTTGGTAAACTCCCATGTACCTGATGTGGCACCCATTCTCTACCAGCCCAGATAACTTATATTCAGAAGTCATTTTATGTTTTATGACTTCAGGTAAATCCTCAGGTTCTTGAGCTCTTGTACCTACGTTCCCACTTGACCCTTGGTTATTGTGTCTCCAGATATTCTAACCCTAGGGTATTCATTCAGTCATGCTGAACGTAAAGGATCCAGGTTGCCAACGGGAAATTATCACAATGAAGGTGACAGAAGGCTAGGTTACAAAAGCCATTGGAGCATCTGCTAAAATTAAAAAGTTCTGGTTATTTTCTACTTTTATTCAGTGGAATGAAGTTCTGACTACTGAGTTTCAAAGGATCACTTTGGATCCATGATTCCTTAGCTTGCCATTCCCTGCAGCCTAAGATTTATGCTGCTTTTCATTCTGCGTAAAAATACTACAAGGTAGAAGGAATTGGGTCTAGTACTGATTGTGACAGCTCTGAAAGGTAACTTGAGGGGTTGGGGATATAGCACAGTGGAATAAGTGCCTTCCTGGCAAACTCAAGGTCCCGAGTTCAATCCCTGGTACCACCAAAAGTTCAGAGATGGACAGTGCACTTGATGCTTTTTTTGGTCTTTTTGAGATGGTCTCACTATGCAGTTTAGGCTGGCCTTCAGCTCACTTTGTAGCCCAGGTTGGTCTCAAACTCAACAGTCCTCCAGCCTCTGCCTCGGCCTCCCAAGTGCTGGGATTACAGGCATGCACTACCACGCCCGGCCTTTTAGCCTTTTAATGTCACTGTGTGTGACTACTTGCATGACCACTGGGGATGTAATGTGAGGGATACTAGATAAATTTGATCCCACTTTTCTCCATCTGTAAGATTCGCCACCATCACTGGAAAAGAGATTGGAATTTGGTAGCAATTTTTAAAGCATACCTGTGTCAAGCTTTACACTTTAAAATCTGTGACAGATTTCACAAATTATGGAAAAATCCCCTAAAAAGTTTTTCAAGGGTGAGATGGGGAATTAATTAAACAGCCAAGGTATGGCAATAAGTCTTTATTTTTCATACAGAGTATTAACTGCAGGTAACCATCAGCACACTGCTATTTTCACATGTACAGAACTGAACAAAAGCATTTCAGCATGCTGCCTTGTGTGTAGAAAACTGGTGAACATTCAGACACAGGAAGTAAAATGAGTGAACACCATTTGTTGTGATACGCTGTGAATTACTCAGCAGTGGTATTAAAGGTTTCCTTTACCTGAAGCAGAATTACCACTCTGGTAGCCTCTGGGCAATCCTAAAGTGCAACTTTTCTGATGAATATCAAGCAAGCAAGGGGCAGAAGCCATGTTCTGAAAGGAGATGGGTTTGGAACCTGGTTCTACACAAGTTGGTACAACCATCTTCAGAGCCTAATAATGGGTTTCCTTTACTACATACAGTGGCAATCAGCGTAACTTGAGATTTCTAGAGTGATTAAACAACACTGTCCATATCATAGCCTTACAGCTTTGCAACTTCTGCCCAGTTCTCACCTGTCCTGCAAAAACCCTTCATGTGAGGAGTTTTAGTGAAAGCCTGGAACTCCTGTCACAGACTTCTCAACCCTGCTCTGGATAGTAAGTTTCAGAAACAAGTCCCCTTGAACAGATGTGTTCACAGGAAGATGGCAGTGCTTCTACTGGAGATAAGTGTCAAGTTTCCGCTTGATGTTGTCAAAGGAGTCTGCTCCCATGTAATCAGCCTGGCCCTGTTCCCATCGCTCCTTCCTTTCCTCTGATGATACAAAAGGCTGGGGTGCAGCTGGGTTCTCCGTGAGGGACAGATGGGACACGGCTCCTGAGACATGTTCCTGCAAAAAAGGAGCATCATCTGAGACTCCTTGAGACAGCTCAAAATCATGCATTTTTAAAAATGCAGTAAATTGAAGGTAAGAAAAACCAGGATGAATTATCATGCAAAGTAGCAAAAACTGAAAAGCATTACATGAAACAAACAAAAAAGACACAAAAATACAAGGGTCATATGATTTTTTCCTAACAAAATGAAGACTTATCGACTCAGTGGAAACATTGGGAGAACAAATTAATCAGGGTTAATGTTTAAGTTCTGCATACCTTTCTACAGAAGCCACAAGAGAAAGCCAGTGTATAGACCAAGTCTGAAAGCTGCAAACAGTTCATTAGAAAATGTAAGATGGATGGACAAAAGAACACAAGTCTCATGATAAATTCTCAGTCTGTGTGGGCTCAGAAAGGTTGAGAACTTAAACAAAAATAGACTTCAGATGCTACACTTCAGAGAGAATCTACCCAGAGAGCCACAACACATACACAAGTTGTCACATTGTAAGAAGGAGAGCTAAATGGTTTTGAGGCTATGTACCAAATTGTTCAAGCTTTGATTTGGATTACCAAGTAGCATCTATTCTTGTAGCTTCTGTTAATCTGCTTAGTTTTGAACAACTTTCAATTCCCATCTTCAACTTTTCTTAGTTCATAATTCTCAGCCCTTGTGTTACAGAAAGAACAGGGTAAATGTAGCGAACAGCAAATCTGCACTACAGAAAATCTGACTCATACAGGGACAGGCAGTGAGCTTCAAGTATACCAGGGAAGGAGTATCACCACTAAAGTGAGAAGGGTGGACATTTTGGAGGGAAAAAGAAGGTGAAGAAGTAAAAATAGCGCTTTTAACAGGACGTGGTGGAACAAACCTTTGGATACTTGCTTTATATATGTAAGTGTGTGTGTCTGTATTTAAATATACTGGAACTCCAAGGAAGTTGAGTATAGGGCTGTGATACAGCTGAAGCAATGTAAGACAGCACTTCCATTGGATCAGTCCTGCCTTTGCCTTCCCTTTGTAACAGGAATGGTAAACAGGCTCTTCTGGAGTCCTCTGCTTCATTACGTGAGGGCTGTGGGCTGTGAATTTATAGTGAACTTGCCTAAGAGAAAGGCCCTTGAGATCTAGTCAAGGATGTTGGTTCTAACTTAAAATAGCCCAGCATTTAAAGTTTAATGCATTACCGCTGGCTTGCAGCACCACGCATGATGGGACGTCATGCACGTATCCCTGGTGGTTCAGAGCCGCCCACAGCAGCGACATGTATGAATTACGGCTGCATCATGAATGTGTTAATGCTTCCTCTGCCATGAAAGGTGCTATACTTAGTTCTGCTCTGAATATATTTTAAGCAAGGTCCATCTCAAATTTTTGGTAAGGATATAATAGTCTGTCAGGTCTGGATTTGAGTCTCAGTTCTGCCGTTAACATTACACCACTAAGGCAAGTTATGTAACTTATTTAAGCCTCAGTTTATCTATAAATGGGATATTAATAGTACTTAATTGGTACAGTAGTTGTAGGGATTAACTAAGAATAGCTGACTTTTATTAAGCACTTACTGTATGCCAGGCACTGTCTCACCTTCTGTACAAGTATTACTTCACGGACCACACTTACAATAAGAAATGTTCAAAATAAAATTCTCTCATTTCTGTATTTTGGTACAGATACTAGCAAATGACTAAAATCTATACCTCTGGGGCTGGGGATATAGCTCAGTGGAATAAGCGCTTGCCTAGCAAGCGCAGGGTCCTGAGTTCGATCCCCAGTACCGCAAAAAAAAAAAAAAAAAAAAAAAAAAAAAAAAAAAAAAAAAAAAAAAAAAAAAAAAAGAATTAAAATCTATACCTCAGGAAAAAGAATCCCTTAAAGTGCTATAATGGATAGCCAAATAATTAACCAATTTCCCATTTATAATTTGTCCATTTAGTTGCAGTTTTTGTACTTAATGTTTAACAAGCTTAATTCCTCATTCTCTTCCAATTCATCCAAAAGAAAAAACCTCAGAGAAGGACCTTAAAAGCCAGAAACTATGCTTTACAAGTTTGTTAAGTGTTAACACGTTACTGCCATGTTAAAAAGACATTTTTACAAACTTATTATAATCATAGTAGGATAAACAGGAAATAGTTTTATAGAAAAGTATTTATTGTACATATTATAATTTTCACTGAAGACATTTTTCTAAGCATGGCAAATACGAGATAGGTATATTTAAATGTCTGGAGTTTCTAAAACATTAAATGGGCCACTCCAGGGCAAAGTGTGCTACCACTGAGCTGCACCCCCCAGTCTGTATAGACTTACTATGTTAGGAAATATCTCAAAATCTTTCTATTTGGACAATAAGCTAGGAATTTTATAGTCACAATGTATAGGTATATTTAAAAAAAGAAAACCTCTAAGACCATTCCTTATACTATTCAGATGTAATGAAATTTGCCACACTGTACTTGCACTCCTGAGGTGATAATATTTCTCCATTCTATGACAGTCACTGTTTTCACAAAAATCTTCTCTTTAACATACTACCCAATACTCCCAAACTCTATTTTACATACGAAGTTTTAAAAGGCATAGCACTAACTTACATGAAAGAAAAAAATAAAAAACAGAACTTACCACATTTTTGTATGAGCAGGTGTCTTTCACAAGCCCATGGTGTTGAAGCAGAGGTAAAACACTGGTGGTGAAGATGTCCCACCACAGGTTGAGGAACTCTGGCTGAGTCATAGTGGGATCGTGGGACTCACTTTTAACGCTTTTTGTTTGGGGGTCATAAGTATAATGCCATGGCTTGACTCGTCCCAGGAAATGCACAACTTTGGCATTTGCACCAAACCTGCCAAGTGAACACAAATTGAAATGGTCACTTGATTCTGAGCCTGGAAAGATAATCTAGACTTTGTTCTGTCATCTTAATAGTGCCCCTTCCATCCTGTAGTAGCAGCTGGAAAAGAAATTGGCCTCACTGTGAAACCAAGACAAGATGCTTTAGAGATCAGTCAACTAGCCAGGCATGGTGGCGCACACTGCTGTAATCCCAGCACTCGGAAGGCTGAGGCAGGAGGATTGTTACGAGTTCCAGACCAGCCTGGGCTACAAAGTGAGCTCAAGGCCAGCCTGAACTGCATGGCGAGACCCTGTCTCAAAATGACAAAAAAAAAAAAAAAAAGATCAGACAACTATGTGTTAAATACATATAAAAAATGCAAAGGTAGTAGTAGTTCAGTGCAACAACATAAGCCCAACTCCATCCTGGGTAGGAAAGGCACAATCACTTAGAAAACATTTGCTATTTCCCAGTAAAGTTGAAAGCGCTCATGGTCTGCCACCCAGAAGCTAAGTTCCACGTACTACAGGAAACAACCACTCAGCAGGCGCACATATCCGCATGTGAGATTAGGTTACTAGTCACTGTTCAGCAAGTGTGCACTGCTCCTGGCCTCCACAGCGGAAGTACACTTTCCACTGAAAGCTGGATATGGCACTATGGCTTGCTCTGGCCAATGGAAAGTGGGCAGCAGTAAGACTGCCCTGCAGAAGCATTGGTTGATTCTGTGCACCCTCTTGGAGAAGTTACAACTTCTGCCAGGAGAATATGCGAGAATGTGCCTTGTGTAGTCTGCTGTTTCCACAAGAACAGGAAACATGGAACAGATCAGGATCAAACTTGCGGCATCACTCCAGACCCAGCTGAGAGGCCTGGAGCTAGCTAGCTCAGCTGACCCACCTTTAGAAAGGAGGAAAACAAAAAGGCCTTTCTTATCAAATATCACTTGGCGATTTTATAGTTAGGTATCTATTTCGTCTTTTTCTAAAAGGAAAATTTCTGGATTATTAATACAGAATATAGCAATGGAAATGAACTAGCTATACACACATGCAGCAAACCTGAGTTTTAAAAGCCTTTATATTGAAAAAAGAAATGAGTAAAACAATTATTACACATTTGACCTACTTATATAAAGACAAAAAGGCACTGTTTGAAGATTAGAAAACTTGTTATGTATTTCATGATTCTATTTACCTGTGAGGGGAGAGAGAAGCTCTGATTAGAAGGAACAAAAGAGGCTTCTACGATACTATGTTCCACTTCTTTTTTAAATGAACTTTTAAACTTAGGCATAGAAACATTAAAATTATACATATTAATGTCATAATGTGTTTTGATACATGTACAGTGTGACTCAAATTAAGTGAAACATATCTTCTTGAACCATTTTATGGTAAAACATTCAAAATATTTTCTTCTAAGTTTTTGATGTGTAGAGTACATTAGTGTTATATACAGTCACCCAACTGTGCTATTGCATTTCTTAATTTAGGTAGTCGGTATTTTAAAACACTGCACAAAAGAAATCAGGAAAACAATCTCATCCACAGTAGCTTAAAAAAAAAAAAATACACCTAGGAAATAACCTAACCAAGGAACCAGAAAAACCTCTACAACAAAAACTGTATCTACTCTGAAAAGAGATTGAAGAGGACATTAGAAAATGGAAAGACGTTTGTTCCTGGATAGGCAGAACAAATGTTGTCAAAATAGTTCTATTACTGAAAATGATTTAATGCAATCCCAATCGAAATACCAACAACATTCTTAATAGAACTAGAAAAAAAAATCCTAAAATTGGTATGGAATCAGAAAAGATCCTGAGTAGACAAAGCAATCATGAGCAAAAACAAAGTAGAAGGCATTATAATCCCAGATTTCAAGTTATATTACATATGAAGCTACGGTAATAAAAACAGCATGGTACTGGCACAAAAAATGGACATATTGACCAGTGGAATAGACCTGAGTATGAAGAAACAACTCCATGCATTTCTGGCCATCTGGTTTTCAACAAAAGGCAAAACATGCTGGAGAATAGATACTCTCAAAAAAAAAAGTGCTGGGAAAACTGGCTATGCATGTGCAAAAGAATGAATATAGACCCAAATCTCTTACTCTGTTCTAAAATCAAATCAAAATTGATCAAAGACATAGATATAAAAAAATTAGAAACACTGAGTTTGTTGGAAGAAAAAAATAGATAAAACTCTTGAAGACACAGGCATAGGCAAGGGCATTTAGAACAGAACTCAAAATGCACAAGAAATAATACCAAGAATCAACATATGAGATGATAGCAAATTAGAAAGCTTCTGCACAGGAAAAACAAAAACAAAACCAAAAAAACAACCAATCCACAAAACGGGGAACATTTTTTTCTAGCTACTGCTCAGAAAACTAGTGCTACTGTAGGATATATAAAGAATAAAAAAAAAAAAAGATGTCTTAAAATAAAAAGACCCAACCAGAAAATGGGTCATGGAAATGGAATATACTTCACAGAAGTAGCAGAAATGGCTATTAAACGCATGAAAAAATGTTCAGCATCTTTGACCCTTGGAGAAATGCAAATCAAAAATGACACCGATACTCTGTTTTACCCCAGGAAGAATAGGTATCACGAAGGATGCAATGACAAATGCTGGTGAGGCTGCGGGAAAAGGAACCCTTGTGCATTGCTGGTGCAAGTGTAGACTAGTACAACCACTGTGCAAATCAGTATAGTATGGGGAGTTCTCAGAAAACTAAAACTAGAAATTCCATTTGTTCCAGCTATTCTCTAAGTAGCTTCCCAAGGGTTAAGAAAATTACAGTGATACAGGCACATCCATGCTTAAGCAGCACAACTCACGATACCTACATTATGGAAGTGCCCTATACGTCCATCAGCAGATGACTGGATAAAGGAAACGTGGCCTTAATACACAAGGGAGTGCCACTCTTGCCACGAAGGACACACTTGGAGACGTTTGTAGGAAATGGGTACTGGGCCATAATAGTACAATCAGACACCGGAGGATAAATAGTGCACGCTTTCTCTATATGAGAAACCCAAACTACAGCATAAGTAGTTTAAAAAGCAAAATAAAATTTGGTAGGAAATAGGTAGACTTTGTGGAGATGGGAAGGGGGTCTGGAAAGGGATGGAAGGGGAAGTAAAAATGATCAGATGCCATATGTGTATGTACTAATTCCCCAAGATGCATGTGATGTTTTCCTTTAAGATATCTCCTTTTATTTTATTTTGTAGCATTCCAGACACAGGTAATTCAGTTTTTATATTACATACTTGTGTAAGTTTCTTGTACCTGAGACATGTTCAGCGGTTTCTGGAAATTATCACTGAGAACTTTGTACATTCGTAGAAATTTAATCCAACAGGCATTCTTACTTGTAGGCTAGCTGAAGGTTTCTATGCATCCCTTTCTCACTGTACTCCACTCTTTTCTAAGTACGAATAAAACCAAAATGACGGGAGAAAGTCATGACTTTCAGAAAGTCCATTAATATGAGTTTCCCCACTGCGCAGTGTCACACTTCCAGGAAGGGACGTGTAAAGGTGAAGAACTCCCACATTTTATATTTATACTTACTTTCAGTGTAAGTTTGTTCATGTTTTCTCAAGTTATAGGAATCCCTAAAAGCGTTCTCACTTTATTTGCACAGGGGATCTGTGCAGTGTGAGGTCCTGCAGTATTTCAAGGTAAGCGAAAGAACTTAAGGGTTTCCCACACTGACTCCCTACATCTGGCTCCCCTCTCATGTGAATATTTTCATGTATCTGAATACATTGTGAAAAATATACCTTGCAAACATTGCTCACATCTGTTCAGACTCCCTTATGACATTTCTCATGTATGTAATGATACCTGTGTGTACATTTTTTGGAGACTGGATCTTGCTACGTAGTCCAGGTAGGCCTTGAACTCACGGCAATCCTCCTCTTTCTGTGTGCTGCGATTACAGGCGTGCGCCACCATGTCCAGCTTAGGAATGCAATTATTATGTATCACAAACATGTACCAAAATAAAAAATGCCCCATGTGCTGAAAAAAATGTACATCTGCTATTCTGTGAGGGGGAACTATTGAAAGATAATAAGGAAAATCTAAATAGCTACACCATGAAAAACAAAACAAAAATCAAATGGTACACATTTTCTGGCATATAATTCTGTACAGATGCTGTATTTCATAGTAAATGATACCTTCAAAGGAGTGAGATTTCAGCCTGGTCCTTCACTGGCTGGGAGGAAATCTACGCATACAAAGACAGTAAAGATGGCTGCAAGAAGTGCCAACAGGAAACTCAAGAGCAGGGAGTGCCCGGGAACTTGGAAGGGCGCGACAAGCCGGCTGCAGGGGGCAGAAGTGCTGTGAAGACAGCATGGGACCTGCAGCAGATGGGGTCTGGAAATCTGGTGCTAATCAAGAGTCCCAGGAAGGGAACACCTGTTGAGCTGCCAGGAATCCTCTAGTCAGACCTGGGAAGGCCCTCTGAGTAGGGAAAGCGAGGTAAAGACGGATCCTTGGTGGCTGGGGCTCACAGGTTAAGATTTCAAATGACTGACACAGGAACCCAATGTATTTGAGTATGATGTACAGATCAAAATAACATAGACTTGTTCACATAGCATTTTCTAACTCCTAGAGTTTATTGTTATAAAAAAAATGTTAGAGGCCTGTTAAATAGATTCTCATCTGAGAGTTTATTATGTTTGATGCTCAAATGCTTTAAGAATGTGGTTGAGAATAATAAAATTCCTACAAAGTAGACTTTACTAATGTGCTAGTTCAGGCACAGAGAGACTGAGTTGCTCAGGGCCACACAGCTATTAAATGGCAGAGATGGGATTTGGCACAATTTTGTCTCTGAATGAAGCCCAAGCTGCTCTGACTACCCTATAATGGTGCTACTTCAAAAATAGGTAAGAAAAAGCCTTCTTGTAAAATTCTTTGTTCTTAGGGGTGATTATTCTACATACATTTCTTTCAAAAATGAAAAGAATACCTGATAGCCCCAAGCTTATTCTTTATACACACAGTATATTTTACACATACATACACAATTTTACCCTTAAAAGGACAGATATTATAGTGTCCAAACTTGTGCAGATGTGGGGCAATCAACTAAAGAGGCAACTGTTGTGCTACATTCAATGTGTGTTCCCCCACAGGCTTTTATCCACGCAGGGAGATGGGTCATCCACAAACGGTAACAGCACAATTAAGGCAGCAAGTCAGGGCTATCAGGGCCATGCTGATGTTAAGGGCTGTGGGAATTTTGAAGCAATAACTGCAGGTGGGATTTTCAGAGGAGACTGTGCAGGAAGTGGGAATAGGGCAATGCCTGGGAAAAGTGGGCAGGACTCAGATAACTACTCTCAACAAATATTCTAGCAATGATCAGGAGGAAACCCATCCCAGAAATGTGTGTGAGTGTTATGGGGCGGGGGTGGGTAGACAGGTACCGCCTCATTCTGGCGATACACAGCCTGAGACCTAGAACCTGAATACTGCACATAGCACCAGGCATGTCTTCCTCCCACTTCCTCAAGACAGTCACTCCTCCTGACTCATCTTGGTTGCCCAGAGTCAGCACTTCTCTCCTTGTCCTATATTAACCAACCACTGCCTCAACCTGTATGTTGATAGTTTGTAAGGGATGACGACTCTTAGCATATCGTATAAGACAGACTAACTCTAGTCTTAGTGCAAGCCTCAAAATGTGTCTTGAGAAATGCCCTGGAGGGGTTGTAAAGAGTTAACTTTGCAGTCCTGACTTTGCCCTGGAATGCTTCTCCAAAGACAAACCCTGCCTGGGTTGTTTCAGCCCTTCCCTGACCCTAGATAAACATTGTAACCATAAAGGAAATGTATGGTTATTTAAAGGGGGACATACAGAACAGACTACAGAAAATATACATAGTTGTGGTGGGGCTCATGGCTAGAGCCTGTGGCCAGGGCTACAATATTCTGTTACCATGGAAACCAAAAATGTATATAAGGTGGGAACAAAAGCAGTTAGGCGCCCACCTTCCTGACCTGCGAGTTGGGGATGAGAGGTGACTGGTTTAAATTAAAATTAAACTGTTTGTTCTCAATGGAATCAATCTCTTGTGGAATACAGCCCAATTTTTGCTGGGTGATTTTTACCCTAACAAATTGTATTCGCATTAACCTATACCTAATATAAACATAATACACAGTTATAATGTGGTTGCAATGCCAACTAAGATAAACTAAAACCTGAACGGAGTGTGAACTCTATTCCTTTCTAACCTGTTCCCCTGGCAGTTCGCAGATGATTAAGCAGTATTAACGAGTAATAGCTCACAAATACGAATACTCACACAGGCCAGGCAATGCTTAGCATTTGCATGGTTTGCTTCATTTCATCTCTAAAACCACTACGTGAGGCAACTAAGGCATGAAGTTAAATAACTCATCAAGGATGAGAGACAGCTGGTGAGTGACGGCTGGGATTCCACCCAGGCAGTCTGGCACCAGAGCCAAAGCTCTTAACCAGGATGTTATTGTAAGGCACTTTCAGAATTATAAGGGCATTGTCTGAGAGTGGCGTTTGTTGATGCACGCAGTCACTTCCACCCACGGTCAACTGGGAAGTAGAAAGGGGAAAACCCAAGTGGTCAGGGACCTAGCAACAGAAAGTAACCACCAGGAGAGAAAGTTACAAAGCAGGCAAGTTGGCACTAACAGTCTCAAGAAAGACTGTTCTTAGAAGGACGCAGTTTGTATAAAGATTAGAGATACTAGGAAAGAATGAAAACAAGAAATGGGTGATGGCTTTTAGGACCCTGGTGTCCCTCAAGTGGACACTGCTGGGCAGTGTTAAGGCCTCCTTATTGGCTGTCCAACACCCCACTCTGTAAACTGGGACTTTGGAATAGACAGAAAAATACACAGGCACAGTGGTCCAATCCATGTGCACATCAAGTCTTCCCAGTGCTCTGCTGTAGGCAGGAAAGTGATCTCTGGTCCTGTTTGTGTGCCCACAGGGCTCAAGTCCTCTCTGTGACTGGTCTAGGGGCCTCTGCAACATCCCTGCACTCACGCTGGCAAGCACCTCCCTGACCTTCCTCTGAGTGTCACCTGGAGTGCCACCTGGACACATCCGTGTCCTGCAGTGGGCTCCAGCTTTGGGCTCGCTCGGGTGTCTGTTTTTGAGCACACTGCTATCTTCGGGAGCTGGAAGGCTCCTCTCTCAAAGGACATTTCTTAGCTACGCACTAGAGAGTCCTTTCATAGACAAAGCAGCCTTAATTTTAAGAAATTCTTTGATAAGATTGTTTGAGGTAGCAACTGAGAGCTGAAGTGGTCAGAAACATGGGCAAACTGCCCTTTCTGCTGTAAGGCAGGAAATCTCGGTGCTAGTAGGACGGAGCAGGGTGGGGAGGCCCAAAGGCTGAGCAGAGCGGCGGAAGGTGGCACAACCAAGGTGATGCACCCTGCGGACAATGACCAAACTTCTGCAGAAAAGCAGCAAGAACAAACTGGAACCCGGGAGCAGGTTTCCTGGAAAAGCTAACTGGAGCCAGGTTTTGAGGACGCCGCCGAGCAGCCCACGAGGATTCAGCAGCGTGAAGGCAGAGAGAGCACGAGGGAAGGAGCTGAGAAACCACACAGAAACCATGCGGAGGCTTCAGATGTCATGTGCGGAGGCTGTGCACAGCCCCATTTCTGTCCAGTGTGCAACGGGAACTCTTTATTTTTAGACGCATTCAGAATCGGGATGACTTGAGACGTGAGGAACAGCGCAGGACAGGAAGAGGGCACATTTAGAGAAGGGGATCTTTATGAGAAGAGCAGGTCCGGGAACTCACTGATCACGGTCCATCTGCGCCAGCCCCAGGCCTTTCGCAGGAGGGCAGATGGCATGGAGCAGAAGGCAGCTGCTAATGGGGAGAACGTAATGAGGCTTGAGGAGAAGGTGGGACGGAGGTGTACTGGAGTTCTACCTACGGCAGGCATCAAAGTGCATTCCTGGAAATTATCTAGGGCTGTCCTGGGCTGGGTGCGAGGGGCGCTCTCCGGGCCACTCCAGCCACCTCACCAGAAGGCCTGGGAGTTCCTCTAACTACAGAACTATTTTCTAACTGCAGAACAAAGTCGTGTTTGTTTACCCGGCAAAAGAGGCTGAAGGACTTACTTCATACACTTTCATGGTATGTGGTACCCAAAATAGGGCAGTGAAAGGTCTCAAATACTAGCAGGTCTTTGAACCAAGAGTTACAATGAATCGATGAGTTTCAGCAATTCTTATGTTTAGATTATGTTTCCAAGAGCATTTTTCTATCACCTCAGTCAGTCAACCCTTTAACATTTATGAAAATCCAAAATAATCCTATCAAAGTAAGGAACAAGGGTATAAGTAAAAATGGAAGTTATTTCTTGCCTCAAAGGATATTTTAGGAACTGGGGGGATTGTGTTCAGTGGAAAAGCTTCTGTCTAGTACAAGCAAGGCCCTGAGTTGGATCTATGGCGCTACCGGGAAAAAAATCAGCCCAAATACAAACTTGGGAACACACTTACAGAAGGGTAACACATGATCATTCTAGTATTGTTTTTATCCACCCAAATTGACAATCAGGTGTCAGTCAACTGCTTTGCTCAAAGCAAAATAGCTAATGAATTGGTGAAGGAAATGTTGATGTCCAAAGGTGAGGCCAACTGACCTTAACCCAGAATGAAGGATAACAGATTCACTGACTCATGCCCCATTTATCCACCATACTGCCAGCCAGGAAAAAAAAAAGTTGGGTATATATGACAATTGTCTCTAATTTACTGAGCCATTCATTCTGACTCACTACGGGGGATTTATCTCAGCTTGCACACATCTCTTAAAATAAATGTTCTAATTTTAACTTGATAGAATCTCTAAGGAGTTGTCCAGATCACAAGACACAGTTTGAACCCAAGCCAGCACTAATACTGCTTATGTTAGCCGTTAAAATAATCCCTGTGATCTGATGCTACCAAAAGACCAGATAGAATTTTCATGACTAGTTTAGTAGTGGGGAAATGTAGCTGGGAACATGTAGATGAAATTATAAAACTGGAAAAGAAAAGGAACTAATCAGTGGGAATACACGTAGAAGCTTTTCTAGCTCTCAGCAAGTGTTTCATACTCAATGTTCAGTTACATACTAGGGAAGACAGCACTGCTTATTTGAAATGCTTCTCTGGAAAAACACAGTGACAGTGCAAAGCATCCTCTTGCCCACTTCAGTGACTCATGATCACTGTTTTGTCGCTACGCACTCACACACCTTCCCAGACTCACTCCCACGTGTGGGTGTGGGCATACATAAGCCCTTCTTCCTCCCACCCGCACTTAACCACCTGTCCTCCCTCACCAAAACACCCCTTCCCTTACCCACCCACAATTGAAATCAAGAGTCACAAACTCAAGTGTCCAAGGGATGGGGCTGATCATACATAGGAGGTGTCACCTAGTGAGGGAGGGACTCTCGGGGACAGGGGACTGTATGTCCTCCCCTCAGAACACAGCTGCTTTCCAGACACAAACAACAGTGACTGCCAGGAAGCTCCTAATTTTTGCTTGTCTTGCAAGTGAATCCTCTGATAATGACCTGGAAATCAGAATAATGGCAGCACTCAAACCCAGACTTTACTAACTAGCTGAAGTCCTCATCTACTGATACCGCCTACAAGGTTGGTCTCCACAAATGAGGTCAGAGAAAGACTCAAGATGCCAGGACATTATAAAGACTCTCTGGCTGGTAGCAGGTCAGTTTTTTCCTTTCTCTAAGTTTCTATTGTCTGGATGCTCATGTATTCACCCAGCCAAACTTGCCCCGCCTACCGCCTTCCCGTCCCACATGCTGGTTCGCTTTCATGTTTCCGAGGATGGACTGTTCGGCTCTCACCTGAACTGACCCTGTCTCCTTGTGCACAAGGGCCCATCCTCTTTCACCTCCATCACTCCTCGATTTTCTGCATTCAGTGTTAGCTCTGTGCAGGCCACTGGCACCAGCAGAAGAATCCGCTGTAACATCTGCCCTAGTTACAGTCACCACCGTCCTATCTTATGTTCCTGCCCAGCTGCCAACCTGTGTTCCTGCTCCCCTTCAAAGCAGACGCCTCAGACGAGGCATGCACGTTCCCGCCTCTTTCTCTCGGACACCCTTCCTTGGGCTTCTCTTCCTGCACTTCACCAGAGGTACTCTTGACAGAGTCACTAATGACCTCTGTGTTCGATGCCAAAGCTAATTCTTAGCTGTTCTCTTATCAGACCCATCCTGGAAGCTAACCCGGACCTGGCGACTCCATGCTTAGAACGTCCCTTGTGCGGGTTCTGTCACACCACACTTTCCCGTCTCCTCTTCACTCGCTGTTCTCAGTCTCTTTCCCCGTTCTGCCTATTTTCCTGCCTCGGAGTTTAATCTTCAGAACTTTTTTCTATCAAAAACTACTCCCTTGGCTACATCATCTTGTCCCATGGCTGTAAATATCATTTATATGCTCGGAAGTCTCATGATATTTTCTCACCTAGACTTTCTGCCTGGCTTTATCTATTTACCTATTCCTCGCTTTTGTGAACAATTTTTTTTTTTTTTGGTCTTTTTTCAGACAGGGTCTCGCTCTGCAGTTCAGGCTGGCCTTGAGCTCACTTTGTAGCCCAGGCTGGTCTCGAACTCACAACGATCCTCCTGCCTCAGCCTCCCGGGTGCTGGGATTACAGGCGTGCGCCAGTACGCCGGGCTCCCTACTCCCCACGTTTACTAGGATGTGAACATGTATCCTTTAAAGTTCATCAACTCCAAAGCGAACACATTCAGTACATCCCCGCTCGGTCCTTGCCCTCAGAACCTGCCTCACTCACAGCCCTTCCCAGTTCAAGGAAATGAAAACCCCATCACCCCAGTAGCTTAGGTCATAAGCCCCTGGTAGCCATATTTGATGTAGTCTATGAATATTTGACTTTACAGGAGACATTGGAAATCTGGGTTTTGTGTGAAATTCCTGGCTTTTTTTGGGGGGTGTTGTTTTGGTCTTTTCAAGACAGGGTCTCCCTATACAGTTCAGGCTGTCCTTGAGCTCACTTTGAAGCCCAGGCTGGTTTCAAACTTGCAAAGATCCTCCTGCCTCAGCCTCCCGAGTGCTGGGATTACAGGTGTGTGTCACCACACCTCGCTAATTGTCTGATTTTTTAAACGTCGAAGACTGAGTTTGAAAGTCTACATAGTAGAAAAAAGCATATTTGTAGGCAAACAGTACCCAGCTTCCAAGGAAGGTCTGTCTTCCACTCAGTGGTTTTACTTTTGGCCTGCGGTGAGCTCCCTCTCCTGCTGGTACAACAACCTGACCTCTAACCAAGGGATCGCACTCCTGGTGGTTTCTTTTGCCTATCATCAGAGCATCCTTAAAGGCAGGTGTGGTTAGAGCTAGGCTCTGAGGTTTGATTCACTGCACTGAATAAAACAAAAAAAGGATAAAGGTCAGGTTTGGTCTGATACGGAAGCTTTCTAGTCAGGACAGGTAGGTCAGCAGAACAGACAGCAGTCAGAATAACTAGATGACAACATTAAGAAATGGGGTCCCTTAAGTCTAAAGGGATCGCTAACATCAGAAAAGAGCAAGATGTCTACACGGCCACCACCCGATTCTTCCTCTGCACTGGATGCCTGAAGGACTGTGCTGTGCAGTGTGCAGGAAACTGCACACCTAAGCAAGGTCAACTCTTGGCACCTCGCTCGGCGGCGGAACCTACTGCGCATGCTCTGGAATTGCCAAGGGAACAGACAGGCAGAGGGTCAACAAAAACAAATGGCGGCGCGGCTGGAGCAGTGGGGAGAGAGATTCAAAACAACAGCCTTGGGGTTTTGGATAAAGATGTACAAATGTTAAAAAGAAGTGGAAAAGATTACGGCCTCAATGACAACAGTCATGGAGAGAGAGCATTGGTCAAGGGGGCCCCGGGGACCATGTAAAAGCAATAAAATCAGAAATGTACAAGAACAGTGTAATTTAGGACACGAAAGGGTCAACTTCTGAAAATATTAATTTTAAGCATGCTCGAGAAGGGCTTAGTGAATAAGCCACATTCTTTTTTTTTAATTTTATTTTAAAGACAAAAGAATGGAGACGTATGAACCAGAAAAGCCATAAACAATACAGAAAATACAAAGTTATACAGAATATAGTAGGGAATTAGAACTGGATGTTGTATTACATAGTTATCTTCACATTAGTTAACACAAAAACATTAAAGGAAATACCAAATTATAGAGAAGATAGTAGGGAATTTGCACTGG
>PVLD010010789.1:13100-68961 GCA_004027595.1 Dinomys branickii | reverse complement strand
TTTTTGCGGTACCAGGGATCAATCCAAGGACCTTGCTCTTGCCAGGCAGGCACTTATGCCACTGAGCTATATCCCCAGATATGCGTGTGTGTGTGTGTGTGTGTGTGTGTGTATGTATATATAATTCTTTCATATATATGCTTAACCATTTTGTTTGGTTTTAATGAATTTCTTCACAGAAATAATGCTCAACTGAACATTGAAAGACAATGTTTTCTGTTTCTTTACTTTCCTAATTTCCATGTTATCTTCAACCCAAGCCTGAAAATGATTTTCAAATAACTGACTCTCAAACATCTTTAGCTGATGTTGATTATTGATATTTCTTTTCT
This sequence comes from Dinomys branickii, assembly GCA_004027595.1. NCBI lineage: Eukaryota > Metazoa > Chordata > Mammalia > Rodentia > Dinomyidae > Dinomys > Dinomys branickii. Next base: position 68,629 of record PVLD010010789.1, on the reverse strand, counting down.
TTCTTTGCTCCTTGCATGTACTATTCCAGAGGACACCCAGGTACATGCACCTCCCACTCTTTTATGCTACTGTTAGAGTTTGCTGCGGGATTTTCATAAACAAATCCTGAGACTGCTAAAGTCATTTTTGTCTGAAGGATGGGGAATTTTCTGCTTTCACTTATTTTCTGATCAGTGTAAGCATTTATGTGTTTAATCTCAGTTTTGTTTTTTGTTTTTTTTTTGCAGTACTGGGGATCGAACTCAAGACCTTACACTTGCCAGGCAGGCGCTTGTTCCACTGAGCTATATCCCCAGCCCAGTGTAAGCATTTATGTGCCTTTGAAGTTTACTCTAATTGCCTCTCCAAGTTTAGCATAATTAGTGTTTCTAGACCAAGATGCATCAATATGACCCCCTTATAAGGAGCTTCAAAAAGGAAATTCTGAAATGTGGATGGCCACTGGGAAGTATACAAGCCCTTCTGCCAAGAAAATATGATGATCAGTACAACTTAGCTCCAAGAGGAAAAAAGTAACAGCCTTCAAGACCAAGAGGGGGGAAAAATCAGACATCAAATCAGACTTCAGTTCAATCATCACCTTCACATGAGTACAGGGCATTAAGCAACTCACATAGGCTAAGGGACCTCTACATCTTTTCCTGAAGAATGAAAGAATTGCACCACACTATCTCTATGGACCTCTCCAGTTCCTTTACTCTAGGTACCTTTGTGATTGGAAGTACATTCATAGGTGAAGATAAAATTTAAATTTTTGGAATATTTTGGTTCTTGACATGGCAAATCTTGCAATCTACTTTTCAGATGTGGGAGATACAGATGCATCTGTGTACATTTCTTTACATTTATTAATTAAGTTTCCCACTTTTGAATTTCCTAATGAGAAAACACATACACATGTACACATTCACAAACAGATACACACACACACACACACACACACACACACACACACACCATGGTACTGTATATTCATACTGATCTAAATACTAACAGTAGATAAAACACTGGCTTCTGATTGCAGTTTTTGCATTTGACAATTTATATGTAAACCTTTACTTAGATGTTCTGATGGAGACACCCTGAATTTGTCAGTTTACCTAGCAGAGATGAATATTTATTTGACTAATTAAGCTTCAGGTGCTATTGCTATCACTATAAGCTAACTCTAATATTCTCCTTTGCTCAAGGTGCGGCTCAGAGTTCACCTGGGACCTGGTCAGAAATACGAAATGCCTCAACCCAGACCTACAGAATTACACATCTGCACTCTACAAGGAGTAATTTGTGCACAAGCTGCAGTTCGAGAGATGGTGTTACAGTTCTCAATCTGTAAAATGACTTTTTTTCTTTAAGGGAATTAATAAATGAACAAACTGTAATTTAGCAAAGTGAATTGCTGTAATTATGTCACTGGAGGTAGAGCTATACAGGTTTACAGTCAATAGTTTCTCCTGTTTTTTTTCTGAAGGCAGGACCAGTTGCAGTCCTATAAATGATTAGGAAGCAAGGAACTGGATAAAAAGGTTTATGCTGTTCCAGACTTGATAGTAAAAACCACTTAGGTAATTGAAAAATCAATATGAATACTACAAAAATATTTAAATGTAGGATCAACTAACAACTAATTTGTTATTTTTGTTTTGCCTTGTAGCTGCTGATTATTAGATATTGCAATGTATTGTGTCATATAGTAAGGCATCACAAAGAGCAAGTAAGAAAACACTTTTCAGCTGTGTCATAAAAATTCCTTTTTTAAAATTCTTAAACATGTCAGTAATCAAATAAATTAAGGATATAAATGTCAAGGACGAACTCAAATAAAAGAGACCAGGATGCTAGTTGCAGCTGTAGAACGAATACTGCTATTTTTACAATAACCTACTACTCTGCTTTCTAGTTTCCTTACCTAGGAAACTGGAAGAAGGATTTTAATTTTATACCCCAACTCTAAATTCTGAAATCAATGCTATTTTGTCATCTCAGATACAGCTATTGAAATTCAATGTGAAACCTCAGAAGTGGCATGAGTAAGTCATGCTGGGAGTTCCACTGTGTCATGTGCAAGGACAAGAGCACATGGGCCACTGGCTGCCTCATGGCGCCAACGTGAAGACATTTTTCCTCCCAGAGTTTCACTGTAGACAAGGGGACAAATGGAGATGCCAGAACACATTTTAATTCAGGGAAACTTATCTTGATTTCCTTTCATCCTGAATCATCAAATCAAATTGTGGAAATCTATTCCCCTTGCTGACACCCCAATTCGTTCCTGGCATATCCATGAGCCTGGGTGAAGGAGAGCAAACTTTCACCCTTCCCAGCCCTCCAAAGCGGACTGAGGATGGCTAAGAGGTAGTTACACCTGAAAAGCAACCTAGTTACTCTGGCACTAGGAAATAAACCGACAGGCCTTTCCAGGAGCTAATTATTGAGGCTGCTATTTGGTTCACTGACAAAATTGCTTGTTTGTGGGATGAAACATATTTGTGCATTGCTTTTTCCATTACCGCTACTTCTATCACCATAAATAAGAATCAATAGGCCATTTTGTGTAGCATATGCTCACCACCATTTAGTATCAGAGTGTCAGCTGTATGTGAGCTAAGCTGCAGTGCCCCAACCTCCTGACTGAGGATTCAAGCTCAGCGCACAGAGAAAGACTTCCAATTCACCGGGCAGTGTGTCTTTGTGAGCTCCTAGAAGTCAAGGAAAATCTATTGTTTGTTTTCATCACTATAGCATAGTGCCTGATACATGGTGAACTATTCAAATGAATTTACAAGTGAATAAATGATAAATGAATGAATGAATTCAAGGAGGATGTGGAGGTGGACATGGAACTAGTCGGATTGATTGGGTTGGCCAAAGGATGTTGTTTGGATAAGGGCAGAGATATTTAGAATTCATAGGAAATGAAGGCAAAGGACACAGGGTGAGCCCAGAGAGCCCGTCTGTGAGGTGAGAGCTCAACCACACACACTCGAGTCCCTGTGGCATTCACTATCAGGTGATGGCCAGAGAAGATAGAATGGGATCGACAGTCATTAAAACATGGCCTGTGCAGGAAAGGTCTGCACTCCCAGTGAGAACCTTGCTGGACAAAACAGTGTCAGATAAGGGACAGATCAAAGAAAAGGTAAGAAAGACAAAAGGAAGTGGTGAACAGGATCAGTGGAAGACAAGCTGAAGCTGAGGCTTAACTAGAGAAATAGGTGTGTGAAAAATGTGTAAAGACAGAGAAATGTGAAGACACACTGAAGGCGTCTGTGGGTGTCAGCTCTGGGGAGTGCGAAGGCATGCAGGCTGAGAGCAGAGTGGGAGGGAGAGAGGAAAGGAGAGAAAGGTCAGATAAATATCTATAAAATAACACCCATCACTGCTGATAATGAGTATAAAAGGGCACTTTTTCTGTTCTTGAGCGAGACAAAGGGAATTTTAAGTAGGATTAAGTAGTGGTAGCTTTCAGAACTCAGCAGCTCTCAGAAGCAATAATAACTACATAAATAGCTAAGTGGATAGTAAGAATTACCTCACTTGGAATTTGGCCAGCATATCAAAATTTAACAGTACTATCACATCTTTCTGAAAGCTTTCCTGAGATTGTAAAGGAGAATCTTCTCAAAAGACTGTCTCAGTTGAGATAATGTTAAGAAGAGGATGCTCCTCACAACTTCAAAGCGTTCTGTCTGCTGAAAATCACAAGACAGAAGCACAACCCCGCTAAGAAACACTCCCTTATCCACGTAATTATATTACCAGTATTGCCCCCAGTGGAGGCTAATAAACACGTTCACAGATTGCCAATGCCTAATGTAAAATTTTACTGAACACAAATAACCCAAGAATGATGCTTGATATGTAATGGGAAAGGGTCTTAGAGATCTCTTGCTCTCAAAGAGTTCCTTAATTTTTTTCTCATTGTAAGTGGTTAAAGATGTATATTTTCAGGACAAATTTTTAAATTGTCATGTGTTGGGCACTTCTACTGAGGAATAACCTATAAATTTACCTCTTAGTTGCACTCGTTCTAAGTCACCCTCCCTCCCTCCCTCCTTCACTGTCTCCCTCCCTCCCCAAAAAAGAGATGATAACTGAATGTGATAGATGTTTGGGGTATAAATGTTTTCTCTTATTATCTAGAAACTTTTATGTTTTACTATTTAAAAAAACAAGTTAGAACTTTTTATTATATATTTGTTTTCTGCCCAGAGACAAGATATTTTTGGAATCCACAACAGAACTTACATGAAAATCTTTTTACTGACCTAGTTTCCTAGGGGTGAGTTTACTCTAGATCTTGGAGTAAACACCATTTTCACCACACTAGAAATAGTTCTAATTGGACAAACTGTTACAATTACAGCAACACCCAAATAAACCAAAGGAATCTGAAGCAGACATGCTATAAAATCTGGATTCTACAAGAGACCAATTCAGTGTTTATAACTGTAGTATGTGTCTAGTATATGTTGGCTATGGATGCTAACGAGAGATGTATACATATATTTGTCTGGGAAATATGAGTTTAATGAAACTTGTTATTCTGAAATGTATTGAAAGGTTATATGATCGGTTAACAGCTCATTTCCTGACAGTTTCTTATATGTATACGTGTATATGTGTATACACAGTGTCAGGAAATTAGTACCAAGACACATGACAAGGGCATAGATGTGCATACACTGACACACACATACACACACCAATACTCACACACATACACAAATATACAAGTTCATCCACAAACTGGTATTATTACAGTCTAAACAACATGATTTTAACTTGTAGGAGACCAAACAATAATGTTCAGAACTTAGAATTAAACAGTATAAAAACATAGTGAAAAATACGTTTTTCTCAGTGTAAAATGTCTTCTACAACTCAGCTCCTGTTCACCCCTCCTTCTTCCCTAATACATATCTCCAGTGAGCTGGCCCTTGCTGCTCTGTGCCCTCCAGACCACACCCTGCTCTGTGCCTCTGGCCTGTGGGCACAGCTTCTCCCTCATCTTGAATGCTCTTTCCCAAATTCTTATCAAACATCTCTACAAAAGTGGGAATTTTACAACTTGAACTCACAGTCACACATTTGCCGAACCTCTTTACTGTCTATATCTGAATTTAGTATTTAATCATGGGATCTTCATCTCTGGTTGTGTATATATTTGAGTGTATTTTTTTCCTCAATGAAATCCCACTGTTCGGGAGACAACACTGGCCTCTTAGTACCTTGTCTAGAAGCTTCCTCAAGATCCTGACACACTTACTTTCTCTTTTATCGCTAGGAGCTTCTTTTCCTTCCCATTTATCTAAAGGCGTGTTCATACATGCCCTCACCGTTAACATCCTCTAGTCTTGCCTTGTTCTCTAGCTTTCCTTCCTTCCTTACCTACTTTCTTTCTTTGCCAAGCTTCTTGAAACATCATTGCTATCTCTATTCCTTCCTCTCTCTCTCATTGTATGTGTCTCTCTCTCATTTTCTTCCTCTCTCTCTCTCTCTCTCCTGACTTGGGTGTCTCTGTAATACCTTTTAGCCCTCAGCCTCACCTCTCTTCAGCTTTGCAACTCGGAGACCGTTGTCACTCCTGGAGCCCGAGGCAGTCTTGATTTAGTTCATCTCCCTCCCCACGTCTGCCATTCTCAGTCTCCTTTCTTGCTCCTCCCTTTGTCATTATTCCTCATCTTTTCTCAGTCTCCCATGGCAACTGCATCTCTGTTCTTGTCTTTACCTTCCACGCCTCTATGATGATGGCCCTATTTGGATTTTCAGTGAACTCTTTGCAGGGTCCAGACCTTATACTGCCATCTGCTGGGGAGTTCAATGGAGCTTTGTCAGAACCCAAGTCAAATTGGTTCCCAAACACCTACTATTAATTCTGCCGTTTACTCTGTTAACTAATTAATTATATCACCACTTATATCCTAGACATAACCAATAGAAATTCAACATTCAGAACCTCCATCCCTGGCAATCCCCATTCCATGTAATCACTTCCCATACACTATAAAGACTGTGCGTGTATCTCATACCCAACCTGCACGGGAACAGATGTAGATGGATGGTCCTACTGGATGGGTCCTGGCTGCCTTGTCTCTTCTCTACCCCTGAATCTCAGTTCTCCTCACACCTTAGAATCTTCTTAAAACAGATATTTGAGAAATTATCTAGATTTAAAAGCTCTATGTCATTCTGTCCTACAGGTAGGATGAAGTCCAAATTCATCAACCCTGGAACTTCCACAAAGTACTTCAAAACCATTTATAACCTATATCTTTAGCTTCATCTGCCATCATCCTGCCTTTCCTCTCACTCCAGCTGCCCAGGACAGTTTTCTCCATACTTTGAACAAGACGGGCTTATTCGGGCTCTAGGTCCCAGAATGTGCTGCCACCTATCTTGACATGGCTGATGACTTCTCACGGTGACAAGGTCTCAACTCAAACGTGAATCACCCTGGGTGAGTCATCCTCAGATTAAACAAACTAATTGCCATCCCCTCTCCTGTTCTGTTCAGTCTCTCTCTCTCACCTTTACTTTATTGCATTCCCGGTAAGCATATCTCAACATCTGGTAGTATATGCTCATTTCCAAGTTTTCTTGCTTAGTGTCCTCCCTGTGTCCTAGTCCCTTGGGTACAGATCTTGTCTTTCTTCACTCACCAGAGCTGCTGAGCAATGCCAGGCACATAGCAAACCTAAGGTCAGATCCCTTCCCTGTATGACACCTATATTCTCATTTCCATCTTCTCTCTGATTTTATGAACGTTATAACATTTAGCATATTACTTGTCATATTTGAGCAGCAATTTCCAAAGAAAGTGTGGCAGAGGGAAAGGAGGATATATCAAAACGTTTGGGCAAAGAATGAGGCAAAGGAGGGTTAATAAACATGCTCCAGCAGGTTCAGATTCTGTAGCTTTTAGTGTAGAGGATGTTCTGCATCTTTGTTAAAATTATTACTAATATTTTGTTTTTCATCCTGCTGTAATCAGTTCTCTTTATATATTATTTTCATTGTGTTAGTTTAGTAAAGATGCTTGTCTATGTTGCTGTTGTATCTGCAGCCTTGCTAAGGTTACTGTTCATAGATAAGGAATTTTTTAAATTCCACATTTTATTTCAAATAATACAGTTTTATTTATCAAAAGGATATCCAATATTAAGTATAAGTGACAGAAAGTACAGCATTAAAAAATAAAAACTGGGGCTGGGGGTATAGCTCAGTGGCAGAAGCGCTTGCCTGGCAAGCGCAAGGTCCTGAGTTCGATCCCCGGTACTGGAAAAAAATAAATAAATAAATAAAAACTACTCCAGGATAGTTACTATGGTAGGATGAAAATAAAGTATATATAGGGACATGGATTGAAATAGTTGAAAAATATTATCATACAGCAACATGTTAATTGTCGTTCTCACTACATTTTAACTCCTAGAGAGCAGTACCGAGTCTTCTTTGTCTATCTCCCATCAAAATGAATAAGCCCTACCCTCAAAGTAGGCACTCAACACTACTCAAACAGAACTGAAATACTACAGCACTGCACACGACTTTAATCAATATTTGTTGACCGATAGGAAGAACCAGTGAGTACACTAAGTTTATTGAAAGACCAGTGAGAATAGTTGGCTTTGATGAGAAACCATGAAAGAGACAAAAGGAAATAGAAAAAACCCTGCCACACCCCTCATACAGGAAATGCCACCTGTGAGACAACGCTAAGACAGATGCACTAAGGAGAGCATTGAGGTGGGTACCTGTGCATTTCTTTACGTGGCTGTTTCTTTTTCCATGCGACCCTAACTTGCATCCAAAATTCTCCTCCCAAAATTCTGCAAACCATACGTTTCTTCGATTATTGGCAAGAGTTCGACTTCTAAAGTAGCGATCAAATCCTATTTTAAAGAAGAAAGAAATATTTTAATATGCTTCCAAAATCACAATAAATATTACCAGGACTTTTGAACACACATTATGTTGTGATCAATATATGTAACAAAATAATCCAGACATAAGGACCCTCCTATCGCAAAGTCAAGGAGACTCAGTGGATGGCACCCTCTGGCACCCTGCTGGGGACTGAGCACCACAGGAAAGGGGTTTGAGTCACGATCAAGATCATTGGAAAATATATTAGTGACCAACTCCATCAGGAAGGCTCCAACTTTTCCTTCTTGCATTTGTTTACCCACAGGGTCAACCCCACATCACATATTTATTTTTTATAAATCAAGTGCTTTTCCTCCAAGCACATTAGAATTCTCTTTCTTGAAGAAGAGAGCCAGGAATACAGCTCAGGGACACAGCACTTGCCTGGCAAGTACAAGGTCATGAGTTTGATTCCCAGTTCCCCCCCAAAAAAGTAAGAAGAACCATATAAAACAGGAAAGAGTACCCATTACATTATATCCTGGGCTACACAGTTACTGTATTAACACTTTCATCAATAAAGATAAAATTCTATTCAGAGTCAACAATACTGATTTCATTTTATTTTATTCAGATACTCCAGCTTTGCCTTTGAGTTTTCTTCCAATCAGAATAAAGCAAACATCCCCATGGTGCATCCTTACCATCGATTGATGCTCTTTTGGGCAAAATTGTCACAGCTCCTTCTGCAATCTCCTCCTGCTGATAGACAGGTGCTATTTTGGATCCCCAGCTATCTGAGCCAATCCAAAGAAAATGTCCACTTTGGTTTAATTTTTTTGCTGCTTCCAATATCCTTCTATAGGGATAAAAAGAAACAAATATACTGCATTTATTAAGAAGCACTACAATTTTAAATGCCATAACATCAGTGCTATGATTTAAACATATGTGTTGCCCAAGTCTTCTATATCACTGAAACTTCCTCCCGAAGGTCACATGGTGTTGGTCTGGAGATACAGTTTTTCACAGGTAACTGAGTTTAGCTAAGATAAGGGTGTGGCCCCCATAGCAATGTTAGTGGCTTCCTAACTGGAGGAAGAGAAGCCAGTGAGTTCTTGCCATGAGATGCTCTCCACCATGTCATGCCTTGGCCCTCACCAAATGCCATGCAGATTCCAACTTCATGTTCTGGCTTCCAGAATCATAAGCTAAAAACATCTTCCTTTATTTTTAAATTACTCAGTCTGTGGTATTCAGTTACTGCAACCAAAAGCAGACGAAGACAACCAGTTTCAGGAAGTTAAATATACTCAGTAGGTTACTATTAAACAATTAGTCAATCATTCTAACTGCTGAAATCTTATCAACTCCTGAAGGAAATGCAGCAGAGGTTTTAACTTCAGCACATGTTAATTAGCCTTCTCCTTAATCTCATTCCCAGCACTCTGTCTGTCACCCTTATTTATCTCATCTCAGACACTCCCAGGTTTTACTCAGTAGGCATCTCCAATGTGGAAACTAGGAGTCTGTTTTGCCTACTGTGGAAGTCAGAATTGCAGGGAATCTTAGCAATTCTGGTGAAATCTCACAAGGTTTTTCATGGAAAATGAAATCTGTTTGAGAAGGATGTGGGGAACAAATCTGATCCTTTGTACAGAAGAAAAAGTGATCAATACCTGATGTCATCCTCATTGGCAAACATAATCACAGCGCGGGCATGAGGCGTTTCTAAAAGCCGTTTGATAATTTTTTCAAATTCTCCAGGTCTTGGTTCACGTGGGATTTTCTGTGATTGAGCAATGCAAACACCACCTATTTAAAAAAGAGACAGTTCAGAATGAGCACTTACTTAACGAAACCTTAACTATAAGTTAAATGAACTACCTTATCAGAACACATAATTCAGTAGAGGACACAGCTTCTCAAAATATTTGTCATTCTCACCTATCAAAATGAATTGTTTGTTTGCTTTATAATACATGCATCAAATTACATCAGTTTCTCCATCATGGATGAGTTTTTCTACCTTTATTTATTGTAAACTTCATTTAATGTTGAGTTCATTTCTCTGTTCATAGTATTACAAAAAGAGTCTCATGCCTCAGCACAACGATGTCAATGAGACAAAGTCTTAAAGGCTGTAGAAAACATGGGCAAGTCTCAAAGACACAAAACCTCAGTAGATCTATGTTTCTACCATAAACATCAAAATGGCAGAAATTCCATCCTATATCACAGTAGAAAGAAAGGAAAGAAGGAAGGAATAAAGGAAGGAAGGAAAAAAGGAAGTCATATGGGAACAGGGGGAGAGACAGAGGAACAGAGAGACAGGGCAGAAGAAAGGAAGAGACGAAGAAAAGGACTCAGTTGACCTCTTCTTCTAAAGAAATGAGAGGCAAAAAAAAAGATTTTGAAAAGATCTTAAAGTTAAGAAAGCATCTTCGCATTAACTGGTACACATCCACAATCCCAGCACTCTGGGAGCTGAGGCAAGAGGATTGCAATTTCAAGGCCAGTCTGGCCTACATAGTCACTCTGTGTAATAATAATAACAACAACAACAACAACAACAATAATAAATATATGCCTCTGGGCTGTGGTAGGAGGAAGTTCTTCAACTGCAGTGAAGCTGAGAGATAGTATATTCTGATACTAGAAGAGAATTCGGTTTTAGTAATAGGTTTCAATTGCATTATGGTTTAAATGGCTTTTTAGAGTCAGCTGAGCATTAAATCACAATTTATAGCATTGCATCAGTGGACAGAGACATTTTTACTTCCAAACAATTGGGAATATATTCAGTCATTCATCTACTATTGGATGTCATTGTGTGCTATGCACTGGGCTTGTAACTGAGAGTAGAATCTAAATCAGGAGATACTATCTTGTCTGAAAAATAGGCATTATGATAAATTATCAAGGAATATGAGGTAAATTACACTACATCACATCATGGGAGCACAGAGAAAAGGTAACAAAGTGCTTAAAAGATCTGGATTTGGGGGCCACTCATGGTAGAGCTCAAGGTATGAAAGAGCCTCACTTGGTCATGGCTTATAGCAGAAGCTGACCAGGGATAATGTTGGGAAAAACAATAGACCCAAACTGAGAATGACATTATAGTCATGGCAAATGCTGTAGACTGAATATCCATAAGTGTAGCCTTAATCCCTAGTGTGAGGCGTTAGAAGGTGAGATCTCAGGAAGTGGATAGGTCGTAACAGTGTCACCCTTATGAATGAGATTAGAACTTTCATCTAAAAGAGCCAAGGAGCTCCCTCAAACTATGTGCCATGTGAGGATACAGCAAAACAGCCATTATCTATGAACAGGGAAGAGAGCCCTTGCCAGAATTCAGTCCAATCTTGCTCTTCTTGGACTTACAGGCACCAGAGCTAACACAAAATAAAGTTTAGTCTCTACAACTACAATCATTTGTTCCAGCAGCTTGAGTGGGCTAAAACCTCAAATAATTTTGGTTTTATCCTGAAAAGCATGAGAACCCATTAAAAGATCATAAGCAGAAAAATTACACAATGAGCTTTATTTTATGTCCTAGGAAGAAAACTGAAGTAGCCATACCAAGAAGAAATGTCTGGTAGTTGACAGTGGGTCTCCAGCCTGTGTGATTGCACCTAATGTGTACGGTAATAAGGTATAACTAACAAAGTTAGAGCACTGAAGCCTTATTTTTCTTATTAGTTTGAGAACACTCAAAAAGTATCTCTAATAGGAATACTCTTACTAATCTTGCAATACGCTCTTCAAGCGTACAAATTGTTCACAATCCACAGGTTGAGCCACGCTGCTCCCTGTAGTTAGCTAGCCTACTGATAGACCATTAATAATTGTGGGGATTCACTCATTTCTCCATTAATATTTGTTGAGTATCCAGGTTCATCCACAATGTGGGGACTGTGGATGCAATGGGCATAGACATGGTGATGTAACAGACATGGGTTCTGCCTTCACAGGGTTTAGAAATATTATGGGTGATTTAAGCTTAATGCAAATAATATTAAATATGTAATTATGAATTATGATAAACCCTATAAGGAGGAAAGTTCAGGAAAAGCTCCCCTAAAGTGATCCAGCTTAGTTGATGTCAAAAGGATAAAGAAGGATAAATTTGAGTTATTTGCAGGAAAATGGGTGCACCTCAAGACCAAGTGAAACAAATCAGATACACAAGCCTAAATATTGCATGTTTTCTCTTATATGAGAAAACCAAAGCATGAGAAATTAAAGAGCAAAGTAAAAGGATACATAATAGAAAACAGGGATCTTTTACAAAATGGGAGGGTTCAAAAGATAGCAGGAGTGGGGAGGCAGAGGAGGGAAAGGGGAGGAAAATTAAGAAGTGCTGTTTACATGTGCCAACTCCCCACAGTAAATGTAACCATTATGTACTGCAAAGGCGTAAGGATAAAAAATTATTTTAAAGAAAGGTGAAAGAATGCTAGAGAATAGTGTGGGGAAGGGTGAGAAAAATCCAGTAGAATGAGTGAGGGGAGAAAACTGTAAGACCAAGATGTGAGGTAGGTAGGCAGAGGCCAAAGCATGCATGCACTGGTAGGGTCTATGGAAGATTATAAGTATGTAAATTTCTCACTAAATATTTCCATTTCATCAATCCCTGAGTGACCCATAGGAAAATGTCTCACATATGACCATAGCATTTTGTGGCAAGTATATGAGAATCGCTGATGTGGATGTCAGTCCAAAGTGGAAAGAAAGGGGGCCATGACCAAGTTAGGAAGTTAGGAGAGCTGGCAGTGGGAACGGATGATTAAGGCAGTGTTGCTGGTGCTGGGGAGGAGTGCATGGAGATCAGGTAGACTTGCCTGAGTTAGAATCAGTGAGGTTTTGTGTTGATTTGCCTAAGTAGTGACTCAATATAAAACCACTAAGTATGACTCCAAGGATTTGGCCTTTGGGACCATTTACGTGATGATGCCATTAAATAAGTAGGAAATACAAGAAGATGAGCCGGCAGGTAGTGGAGAAAAGAATGATTTTAATTCAAGGCAGGCTGTCTTTAAAATACCCATGGAATATCAAATTGAAAAAGTGGGCCGGAGCCCAGGAGAGAAAAGAGAAATGCAATTACAATTTGCCAGGTGTGGATATGTTAGGTGATTGATATTTAAATCAACAATAAGACAGTGTGACTGATGAAGCTCTGAACAAATCACTTGCTTTGAAGAGGCAGCTAGTGTGCGGGGCTGGGAAGGAGTGATGACATATTCTGAAAAAAACCACGGGGACAAATGTCAGAGTTAGGCTGAAAACTACATATAATGTCTTTATAAACCGTGGTGAGTGTAAAAATTAGGTAAATGGTAGAAACACAATGCCAAAACTTTAACACTCTCTAGGGAACAAAAGCTGTTTCCAAATGACTGCCCTCTTAATTAAATTGTCGTGATTACTTAAGCATCCCATTAAATACATGCTGTATTCTGAGCATTGTTCTGAAATGACTAATGGTTCTCGAGCTTCTGCATTGAAAGTTAGAGACGTTTTATGATGACCATTTCAGATGAGGCAAACAATCAAGTCCGAGCCCATCGATTGATTTATTCACTAAGGAACTATTGGACATTTTGTTTATAAAAGGCTGAGTTAGCGGGTTGGGTTTTTAGCACAGTCTATACCTATTTCACTTTTTTCTATTTCTTTTCCTCAACTTGTATTTGGCAATGGGGTCAATTTGTATTTCCCAGGAAAGAGACACTGCACAATTCATTGATTTCAGATAAACAAATACCTTAGAGATCATGCTCCACATGGCATCTTGCTGTTCAGTGCCTTCCAAGTGTCTTATTAAGTTCTAGACTGATTACTTCTCAAGTGATTGGAGATAGAAGATTAGGCTGCTCTCCTTACCCTTAAATCATATGCACACTGCCTATCTTCACATCACTCAAAAAGCCAGTAATACATTCATAAGCACTCATGTCCTACTATGTTTCAGGAGACACAGGTAATTAAAGATTGCCTGTCTTCAGCAGTCTTATAACATAATTGACTGACAAGACATGGACATGAGTGTAAAATTAAATAGCAATGAAAGATAGTAAGAGATATACCAAAGTGCATTAATAAATGATAAATGACATCTTCCAAAATAGTCTTGTGACTTCACACAAATAAGGGATCATACATCCTGTTAAAACTGGCTTAAAATATAGTGAAATTCAAACATTGAGTCCTAATCAAAATATGTCCTCCATATAAGACTTAACATCTATTGTTTGACTTCTTAAAGACACCGTCTTGATTTAAACTCCTGCCGTGGGCCAGAGGATGAGAAGCTAGCCTTCATCAAATTTGTCCACTTTGCCCATTTTTCCATATCCCACTCTCCAACACTACTTATTGTATATGATTCAAGTGACACTAACTTTGCTAACTTTGCTATTTCACCAAAAATCAGTTTTTAAAGCTTAGCACTTAAGGAAAAAATAGCATATGGCAGAATTCATAAAGGATTGTTTTCCAAAATTTCTTGTATGGTTTCCTTGTAGTTTGTGTAGTTTTCCTCCTTTTGCTTACTTAAAAGTAATTAAAGATCCCATGCTGAATTGAACACTTTTTGTGCACTCAGACACCAGTCATAATTCTTCCCACTCCCATCTCCTCTCACAGCCTCTTGTTACGTCTAAGGGCAGCACTCTAAGGATGGTACTGTCAGTGATCTCCAGTGAGGAAACAACAGGGGTCACACCAGTGTGCAAGAAGCCGGGACAGAGGTTCGAAGACACAGCAAACTGTTCCTAAATCTAAACTTTTCCCATCATCTTGCCTACCCATAATTGACTATAGGGATAACTTAGTGGTTTCCTGGCTGCAAATACTTCATGCATAAGATAAAGCAAACTTAAAGACTCATTTAAAAAAACCAGCAGGTTGTCCCTTATAAACCTAATTGACTACTACATAAGCATAGTACTTCTATTGAGTATTAAGAACCTAATTATGATACTTAGGACTCATGTGGATTATAGAAGTGACTTAAACCTCTTTAGCCTATAGCTAGTCAAGCCTAAAAACTTTCCAATCATTTCTGCAAATATTTGTCCTCAGAAGAATTTCCTGAGGTCTGTCTTCTACTTTACTTTCACACTACAGCAACCACAATAATTGTAGGTATTGGGGTTTTTTTTCCCCGCTTATCCACTCAAACCCCAGGACTACTGGTCCTTGTCTTTCACGTGTACTGTTGCACCCGCAATGCTGGCACCATGCTTAGTACAGAGAGATTTTGACAAATACTATTGAGTGAATAAATGCAAGACTTGTGATAACTCTTGCTACGACAGAGAAATAGAAATGAGACAGTACTACTTTCACAGACCTTTCAGTCAAGCAAACAATTGACTGCATATATGTTTTAAAATAAGTGTGATTAAAAGAAATTTTTAAATGGACCCTGATAATTGAGAGGCAGTAGCCACTGAAATAGGTTCTGGTTCCCATAATTTTTTTTTATTATGCAGTGCCTTTGAATACCACCTAAGCCTTGTATTCAGCTGTAGAATGATTGCATTATAATTTGTTCTTATAAATGATACAAGGGCAGCTTTATAAACAATATCATCTCAGAATTTTTACCTCTTTATAAAACTGAGACTCATGGGAAATGACCTAATGCCCCAGGTGGGAACATATTGTATGTGTCGATTTGCTAATGTAAAGAAAGAGCAGAGTAGGGAAGGAATCAGACTTGGTGTCAGAAGCCCCAAGGGTGGGTACAGTGTGACCGCAAACAAGTCTCTCAATTCTCATTTTTCTCATCTCTGTGAAAAGATTGATATCTTTTTTGTATCTCTGTGAAAAGCTATCTCCCAGGAATCTTGTGAAGATCCAATTAAAAAGAGTAAAGTTTTAGATGAATGTGGCAATTATTATTACTGTTAATACCAATAATAATCATAACCAGGCAAGCACCAACTCCCACATTGTGACGAGGAGGCAGTTGATCTTTGGGCCTAAAATATGGGATTTTCAACAGATCTTTTTGAACCCATCACTGTTCTTTGCAAAAATTATGAAATATCTTAAGTTCTGAGAAGTAGTATTGACTCATTTGCCTATGATAATTAAAAATGACTGTATTTAGTGAGGACAATTTCAAGGTGAAAAATAAGGAAAGTTAGTTACACCCATTTATCAAACCCTAGACTCCTATCCCAATGTTCCAAGTCTTCTTTCAAAGGGAACACATCAATATTTCCAAGATTTGGATGAAATTTTAGTATTTAACTCTTTAAAGCAGTAAAAGAATAATAAGAAGTTTTAAATGATTAATGGTGTAAACAATTAAAGGTTTTTTGTGGAAAGAACACATTTTATTTAAACATTTGCAGACCCATATTAAAAGCTAGAATCCTAAAGTCTTAAAATATCACAGTGTAATGTTGGACCACCAGGAACAAATCCTTGTAGAGAGTTTGAAAAGCATGAGATTTGTCCTTGGCATCCACCATAAGGAGGTTCTGGAAGAATCAGGGCTGGGCAGAGAGGAAGTACAACTGGCCTGGGCCCAACTGCAGGACTGCAGCACCATAGGGACTTCTGAGACCAGAATGGCACTCAAAGTTGCTTTGAAACAGGCCACAAAGGCCATGCATGCATTTCCATTCCAATCAGTATGATTCATTTTATGCATCCACTTGACTGGGTCACAAGTTTCCCAGATAGCTAGCTAGACATTATTGCTGGTATGTCTATAAGGTTGTTTCTAGAAAAGATTAGTTTTTAAAGTGATGAACTGAGTAAAGCAGATGGTTCTCCCTAGTGTAGCTGGCATCATTCAATTCCACAAAGGCCAGAATGGAGCAAAAAATGTGGAGTAAGGCTGCAAACCAACCTGATCCATCTGCCTGAACTAAACAGTGACCTTCTTCTGCCCTCAGTGCTTCTGGCTTTCAGGCATTAGAACCATAGTGTGGACTCTCCTGGTTCTCCAACTTGCAAGTGGCAGGTCATGGAACTTGTAGGAATCCATAACCATGCACACCACTTCTTATGGTTAATCTCTTCCTATATATGCATATATTCTATGGAGTTTGTTCTGTTTCTCTGGAGACGCCTGAATAATACAATCAGTCATTGCATGGGCCACCCTGGGAGGGAAAGAAGGTGGCTATGATCAAGAAGCTCTCTGCAGTCAGAGCAACCTGCAAGGTCTGAGAACTGGGGGCTGCCAGCCTCAGACTATCAGGACCACAGGTTTCTCACTGACGAGGGCTGTTGAAGGGAGATTCCTAGTACATACAAACTGAAATTTATAGAGAAGTAAAGATTTTGGATCTCTGAAATGATAGCATAAGTTAAACAATTAATAGAATTTTATTGTGCAATGCTAAACACTTTTTCCAAGGAGTCTTATTACATAAAGAAAGGCAATCTTTAGGAAGAGTACAAAACTAGAATTGTAACCTACACAGATAAGAGAATTAGAACTTAAAACAACTGGTATTTCCACAAAGAAGTTTTGTTAAAACAACCTAAAAGGATAAAGAATTTTGGTTTTAGTTGTGGCTTAATTTTAAGACAAAAATCTCCATTAATAATGCAGTAGGAAGAAAATAAAACAAAAACCAATGCCACAGCACCGAGTTCCACCCGTGAAAGAAGTTAAGGATTAACTTATCGGGATGAAATTACTTACAAAGCTGGGTAGAGAACACTAAATGTAATTTTTAGAAAGCATGATCATTATCAATGCTTCAAGTTGGTCCACAATTTCCACCAAATTAACTCCTCTGTAAATCTGACAAAAGTATCTGGTTGTATATATAACTCACTAGATCTATGTGACAGTCTTGGGCCTGGGTGCACATATATGCAAACACAATTACTATTTTATCTGTTGTTAATGAGAATAGCCAGTCTACTGACTGAAAATGATTGGTTAGCGTTTTAAGCTGACCATAATTGCTTATGTTGACCATTCTAATCTAATAAAAAGCGATAAAGTCTCTTAATTACTTATTTCTTATCTTTGTACTTTCAGATCATAGCAATGGAGCAAAACAAAATCATCACCATTTTAAACACAATAAAAACATGCAAACATTCGATTCTGGCATCATCATCTCTCTCCACCTTTCTGGACACATAAATGAAATAACAGTTTGAACAAATGCAATGGCCCTTTAGCAGTAGTTGAGTAAAATTTGGTCTAAGGTTCAAATAAGTGTAATCACGCCTCATGTAACAGTATTTTCACTTCCTCATGTGATATACCACTAGGAATTAGCAGGAAAGTGCTCAACATGATGAAACTGTATAAGTTTTGTCAGCTCAAATGTACTTTATGAAAGAAGATTTATCTCACTCATCACTGTGAAGGAAAAGTGTCATCTCTACAAACATAGATTAAAAGAGTAAAATCACACTTAATTCTGTGTTTATTTTCTCTCTCACTTTTGCTCTCAGGTATTTTATACTTTTTCCTTACCAAATGCCAGGATGATTTATAGGGACTCTCAGAAGCCAGGTAATGCAGGGATAAAAGTCCCTGTGGAGAAGAGGCCTGCATGCAGCTCAACCCTTACATGTCTCCTGCAAGCCAGCAGCAGGGAAGATCCACTGTAGAAATCACCTAGCACAGAGGTTTCTCTCCTGCTTACCTCTGTGTCTACCTTCAGAGAGACGCTGATGCCCTGGAATGAACTGTACCAAGTCAAGCTCATATGGTCAGGGCACACTCTGGGCACTGTAACAGCCACAGCTCACCAGAGCCGAGTTCTGCTCAGAGGAAGATTGATGTGGCGGTAACAAATCTTTTTTTCTGGGCTCCAACTTCTGGCTCCAAATTGTGCTCCTTCTCTTACGAGCTCTGTGGTAGTCCCTAAGTTATGTGACTTCCCTGTGCCTCTGCTACTCACCCAAAGATCGAGGGGATGCTGCCCAAACAGGTTGCTATAAAGGAGCTTTGTAGCATTCATCATTGTGTTCCCTTGCAAAGAAAACACAGTAGTTATAAATTGTTTAAAATAGAAATCCTACCCCTGTGACTGGAAATGCTTAGGAGACATAGGTGAAGTAGGTGGAAAAGATTCAGGAGAGGAATTTGAACAGCAAGCAAAATGAAAGGAGAAAACCTGTAAAGGAAGAAAGTGAGAAGAGAACTAGCCGCAGGGAATGACGAGAAGAGGAAAGAGACAGAGTAGAAAGACACAAGTCAAGAGAGCAGGCCCGCCAGTCCCGGAGAATCTGGGGAAGTGAACAATGAAAACGTGATCTGTGAAGGAGAACAGTAAGGAGCGCTTACTGAGTTTAAATGCATTTTATTCGTGCTCAAGGCACATCTGTATCTGGGGAGTGATTTCGGGTACTTATTTATTTATTTCAGTATTTCTAAGTAGGGTCCCAGATACTGGTGTACACAACACGACCGGAAGTACTCCACTGCCCTCTCCCTGCGCTAATGCCCAGCCCAAGCAACCTAGGAGTGAAGAGAAAGTTCTTCTCCAGCTCGTACCTGGGAAAATCATGATGCTAAAGACAGCACTGGATGGATCAAGGGTAAGTTTTTACTCATTTTGGACTGAAAAAGGAGAAATAAATTTGACTCTGAATGAAGAGTAAGTAAGTCCATTTAGAAATTAATCAATTAAGTTACCCAAGCAGGGAGAATGGACATTCATTGTTAACTATTCTTCCTCGACTATTCTACAGACTGTGCATGTACTACATGGCAAATACTTTTAGACAAGGGATGACGCTAATTAATCACATACAAAAGGCTCCTGATGCCATAGAGTTCAAATCTCAGTACGTAACTAGGCTGTAGTCAATTGTAATACTTCTGGACATTCATTGGCTGTATAATAAATAAGAAATGAGAAGCCCCTACTTCAAGGTTGATGGAATTTAATAGAGATATGCATATCCATGTCTTAAAATTACCTTCATTTAGGAAAAAGTAAAACATGTTTGCATCTATATTACATTTGTGTAGAGTGGAATATCACTTCCAAGTGCTTTCCTTACATGGAGTATCTTAACAGCTCTGCCAGCGACTGCAAACCATGAACCTTCTTCTATTGATCCCCACACAATAGCTCAGCCTGCACATAGCCATTACCTCAGTTCTTGTGTTGGCTTCAAATGAGCAGTCTTTGCTCAAAGTAGCCATTCAACAGATACTTAGAAGGGACTGACATTCTCTAAGGTAGAGGAAATGAACAGCACAGAGATTGCTATGTTTTAGTCAAATGATCTTCTGGAGTAAGGTTTATCCCATGACCAATGTACAGAATGACCAAATGAAGAAATGGACTTCAGATAACAGATCAGGCACAAAATTCTATCTTTTGAGTAAAGCCAACTGGCTGGAAGCATTTCTGTATGTAATAATATCATTTTCCACAGGAGGACCTGATACAGACATGTGTGATACAAAGAAATCAAAATTATAATTATAAATTTAACTTCTTAGTTCCAATACTACCTAAAAAGAGAAGAGTGAATAGGATATCTTAGACAGCAAGCCATATTACATTGTTATTCATTAAGACACTCCTTTTCAGATACATTTTGAACTATGTTATATTCGAAATAGACACTACATGATAGTTTCAGATTAAAAATATCTTCTATGACACAAATGAAATTGACTTTTTCATTAACAAAAGATCTATTTTACAATATATAGAAAGTAACAACCTATTTAAATAGAAAACACTAATTTACCATGATTTAATATACAATTTCAGTCTTACAATATCCCTGTGCTACTGGGTAACTATAAACACTTTGGATTGAAGAAACTTCCCCCAAGACTACTCAGCTTAGAAAGAATTTAAGTGCAGACCTCATGGGCCTAATGTGAATAGCCAGGTATCTCCACTATACCTTGCTATGACTCCTCAATAATGATCCCCTTGATCCTTAAATTTCAACATATATAGTTAAATATAGCATCAGGGGATAACGTGGTATAATCAAAATGTAAACTCCAGACTACATAGTTTAGGTCTGGTTGAAGCTATACAGTAATTTTACTCACTACCATCCTTCCAAAAGAGT
This sequence comes from Dinomys branickii, assembly GCA_004027595.1. Lineage (NCBI taxonomy): Eukaryota > Metazoa > Chordata > Mammalia > Rodentia > Dinomyidae > Dinomys > Dinomys branickii. The sequence goes on along the minus strand of PVLD010010789.1, from coordinate 47,709 downwards.
ATCCAGAAGGATTTCTTTCCCCATAAACTGAGGCGTGCCAACCATCACTTGGGGAGAATTAGCTGAACTCCCAACGACACACTGAGCATTCTGATGGAGTTTGAGATTAAAAAATGCATGAGGTAACACAGTGCCTAGTTTTAAGGGTTCATAAAGAACAACCCAATACATAAAGATAGCAAATCCTACAATTTGATATAAGAAATGCTATAATACAGGCTATGCTTGGGACAGGGAACGCCCCTCCCTTCCAGGGAAGTCTGGGAGCTGAGTAAGATTTACTGGCTTGTGGCAGCAAACTCAGAAATAAACCATCAGAGAAACACAGAAAAGGTGTGCGGTGCACTGATATGCACAAGATCGAGTCAGAAGACACTTCTGAAGTGAGCTTCTGAGCGGTTTATTTATTCAGAAACTGGCAAAATCTATCTCTAATAAATCTGTCTGTCAAGAGACATGTACTCTGTTTTCTATGGAAAATATGATTGCTGCTAATAATGTAAATATGTTGTAATAAACATCTTTCATTTATAAATAAAAGAGGATTTAATCTCACCTTTTCCACAACAGGAAACATTAACTCAACTTGTGGTAGAAGCAACACAGAGAGGAAAAGATAATTAAATGGCCACTTAGGGGGGATCTAGTAAAACATGAACCCTAACAACCAAGGATTTCAGTCTCCAGTGAATTGTAATTACTGGCAATAACACCACCATCTGCTTTGCTTTACTTATTTTAAACGATATTATGGAGTTATTTAATATTTGTTTTTTATCTTGATAGGTATTATTTATTTAATATTTATTTATTTTACACATGTCAAAACGTGTAAAAATAGATTTTTAAAATATGTATTCCTATTGTAAATTCTGAAACTATATAAACCAGATCAGAATTGCTTTATTTAGAGATGCACTGCCAAAGAAGCTTTAACTGAAACCAAGAACTTCTACGTCCTCAGTGTTATAAAAATAAAGCAAGTGTGTGATGAAATTTTGCAGTAAGTTATATCATTTATCTAAGCTTGTTCATAGAAAGGAATATGAAGCTTTCAACAACCCCAGCATCTTCCAAGCACAAAAACGAAAACTGATCTGAACTGCAAATAACAAAAAGATAACAATTTGCTACCCCATAAATTTCTGTGATATAATTCCCACCGTTTCCATTCATGCAGGGACTCTCAGGTAAAACTCATTCTCCTTACAAATGCTCTATAATTTAGCCATATATAGTAGGCACATATCGATAAATGAAAAGCAGTTCAGCTGTGGAAAAGAAAACCCTGCAATCTAAACAGTACAGCAGCAGCACAAATTCCATCATTCTTACAAGTTCACCCAGGACAAGATATCATTTTCTCATCCCTACCTTAGAATATGTCCAAGCTCCCTTTGCATGACCTGGTTCAGAAACTCACCTATTAGTTTTTTCTTTGGTAGAAAAGAGTTCTTAACTGAATGACCTCAAAATTCCTTTGAATTTCAATATTTTGTGTGTTCATAAGTATACAATATACTCTGCTTCGCGTGAGTATTGTGAATTATTCCAGTTCTACTATTGGAATAAAACACCATTGAAAATAGAGTAAATCACTTTGGTAAAAGCCTACAAGATAAGAACTAGAGTGTACGTAAGAAAACTGAAAATTTTGAATTCTGACTTCATGAATCAGTGCATGGCTGCATAATTTAATACTGTTTCTTCATTTATTATCATTTATTATTATTATTACTATTATTATCATCATCATCATCACATTACTATTATTGGTGATATGAATATTGAACCCAGGGCCTTGACACTGATCTCCAGCCCCCGCTCTTGTTTTTCACTGTGGACAGAGCCATTAAGTCAGCTGGGCTGGGCTCGAACTTGTGATCAGCTTCCCTCAGCTTCTCGGGGTTGTGGGGTTATAAGCATGTACCACCATGCCTGACTAAAACCTAACTTGTGTGAGAGCCTTAGAACCTCAGCCCGGGGCAAGGGGTGATTCTAGTTCCTTGTCAGTTTAATAAAAATGAAGGGAGTGGGGGGCAGTCGGGACTCTGGCTTCTCCATTCAGGGCTCACATCTTGCTCTCAGGGACGGCCCTCTGCCTCGTCTCTCAATTTCTCTGTTGCTCTCTCCAGTCCCAATCCCCTTCTCCTTTGGTTGATTCTACTCTGTGCCCTTTCAAAAGCCTGAAAATGGTAGGAGTCATCAGGTACGAACCTTTCCAGTTACATCTGTTACCTGACCTGAGACTCCTTAACACAATGGCAGCAGAAAAAAAAAACAAAACTGTTGCATAGTGTGGAAAATATAAATATTTATCTCCATGTGACGGACTGAATAGTAGCACATTTTAAAACACTGGAGAGTAACAGCAGATTACAGAGAAGGGATTAATGCTCGCAGTGGCCTGAGCGCTCTCGGCAGCAACACTCCTAGTCAGGAGAAAACGCAGCAATGCCTCCACAGTTATAAAGAAAGATGAGTTTTATTCTAGAGCAACAGAAAGCCAGCTAAACTATAAATCATGCGGTGTGTGGGTAGAATGAATGTATTTCAGATGTGCAGGAATCTCAGAAAAATTACTTTTCATATATCCTGCTTCTATAGGAAGCTTCTGAAGAATGTATGTTTTCTAAACAAGAAAGAAAATAAGAAAAAGAAAAATCCTGAGTCCAGGTGACTAGGAATCCAACCCAGAAGTGGCCAGGGAGTTTCCCAGCATGCCGATGAGGGCAGGATAGACTTAACAGCTGCAAAGGTGGCCTATAGACATCCAGTCCAGCCCACAAGGAAGAGGGAGAACTCTAGAAGTCTCTCCAAGAAAACAGTGGATGGAGGTTTTATATGTTTAGATATACTGAAAGGATATGTACAGTTCTGCCACAGTTTGAGGATGAATTAATAATAAGATACAGAAAACCAAGCATATAACTAAGCAAGAAATTATTAATTATAATAAAAACAAAATGGATAAAAAGAGAAGCACGAGTTTAGTACACTATCTAGATCAACCATACCATATTGTGTGGAATCATGATAATACAATCACTGGATAATAACATAACCAAAATTGTGACACAATCCTACTGGAAGTTTTGGAGAAAGGAAATGTTAGTATGTTTATATGTACATTTGTGTGCAAGCTGTGTATGATGGGAAACTAAACCATCACAGTAGGATGAAAGAAATCCAGAAATGGCAGCACAACATAGTATATAGAAATAGAGATAAATAACAGAAAAACAGCAGATTGCTCTTGGAAATCAAGATTCCAAAATGGGATGGGTTTTCTCTTAAACCTTACTGCATCATATACAGTATAACCTCATGAAAATACATGTTTGTGGCCCTAATTTTTAAAATCATAAAAGAATTTCAAGATGGCAAGATGATTTTAATCTTATGTTAGACAAACATCTTCTGTAAGTATCTCTTTAAGACTTGTCGTTATCTTTACATCTATGACTATATCATCTTACACTGATGCTCTGTTTCAGTGGTATAACAGATGTCTGTCTAGTCTTAAGAACACAACTCAGAGGAAAAGATACACTGACTAAAATAAGAGTCACAAGACAATCCACATTGCCCTGGTGCATCAGCTTTCCAACAGGTGAGTGCTCACCTGTCTATAAGTTGTTTTGTACCCCAATTTAAAAAAAATTCAGATAAACAACAGTAATTGACTTTAGTGGCATAAAAGACCTAGTACTAAAACAAAACCACAACTGATGCCTGATCTGGATCCTAGTTACAGTATAATATTATGTTTGTTCTTAAAGAAAATAAGCATTTACTCATATAAAGATGATTATTACCCAAATAATCTTATTTAAGCATTGTTAGAATCATGAAGATATGGAGCTCTGTGATCAAATGGTGGCAGCATGGAGCACATGAGAACCCAGAGTGGCTGTGTGAAGGGCCGTGTCCTGGGGAGGTCATTCTAGGATGCTAGCTGTGAGGTAGGCAAGGTGCTAACCTCATAGGTGTTCAGGATCGCAAGGAAGAAGGAAGTGGAGGGAAAGCACCAGTGGCTGCTGCCCAAACCCTGTCAGGTAGTCTGAAACCCTGGCAAGGGTGTTTTGGGTGGAGATAAAGAGGCCTGGGAGAGCTTTTATGGCAAAACTGAAACCCATTCATCCAGATTGAAACTTACATGAGAAATAAATTACAGACTCAATTAATCTGTGATTTAGACATATCTACATATTTTCAGTATAGCATATTCATTTAGGCACTAAATACCTAAATGCAGGCATTAAATACCTCGCAATTCTCTGGAAAAGACTTACAGTAGCTCCTTCCCGAATGGCAAATGGGTCACCTGCCTGTGCACTACAGCGTGAATGAAGAGGCTTCTTGCCTCTCAGTGCAGACACAGGAGAAAGGAAAATCAAACCTCAGAAACAGGGAAGAATATCTCGCACTGAGCAGTCGGGGCATTCAAGGCCGGATCATGATTTTTCAGAAAGGGTGAAATCTACGTGATGGAAAAAATGAAAGGATTGGCTTCATAAAGCGTACTTTCATTTCAATACCAAGTAATAACTATTCACTGTAAATCTCAGGGACTTTGTAACACTACCTAGGCATAAAATTGGGATCATGTAATTCAGAAAAGTGTTAAATTCTTTCCCTGTGTTGTGTCACTCTACAACAGGGATTAACCTTTATAATCCTTCCAGGTCTCAAGGGTACCCAAGAGATAGTGACTTACATGAAATCAGGTTGTCATATTGTCTATTACTAATGAGATTTTTTCACCCTCCACTAACTCATATCTATAATCCTCACAAAGATGATATTTCCATTTTTCTTCTTTCTTTCTTTCCTTCCTTCTTATTCACCTTCCTTTTCAGAAGAAAAAAAGATTACTAATCTTTTTTGGATTTTGATGGTATCAATAAGAATCAGGTTTTCATCAAGTTCTAATTGGACACAGCATAGTGCAAAGGAAATAAATGAACATGAGAACCTCTCAGAGGTTAAAATTTATGTGAGAACTTTAATGAACAAAAAAGAGAGAAAAGGAAGTCCCTGCTTTGTGTAAGGACCAGATCCATAATCAAACAAATGCTACTTCACTCTACTTCAGGAAAATAAGCCTGCAATGTCCAAGGCACTCCTAAAGCAAGACTCTGACTATGTGATAAAACTAGGCGAAGAGAGAGAAGGAAAAGCAAGCAGCTGTAACATCTAGAGAGGAAAAAGATGGATCTTACAGCTTTAAGTAGAATGTCATCCAGAAAAGCAAGGCCTCAACCACAGGGCTTTTTTCTTCCTGTTCTCCATTTATTATGAAGCATGAAAAAATAGCCAAAAGAGCACTGGGTTCATCCTTAATAGAGAACACAGCAAATACTTGTAATGTTTTTCAGATTGGCTAAGAGTCACTTTATTCTTGCTTGAGTACCATAGCACAACATAGGATGAAACTGCAAAAAAATAAATAAGTAAAAAGAGATCCAGAAGTGTAGGTGGGCTTCTGTGAAATTTGTACTGAATGAATGTTTAGAAAGCAGAATGCAGTACTAGAATTGCTGCACATGCGTTCTATTATTAAATATCTAACTCTTCTAAATTGGGAAGGCTAATAACAAGCAATCTTGTGGAAAAGCTGAAGATCTAAACAATATAATTTTGAGGCCAAAAAACTGAGTTTTTTTTCCATTTTTAATTGTTAAAATATCATCACAGCTCATAGAATAATAATATGAAAACTTCTGAAGGAAGAAATAGAAAAAAATGTTGCCACGTTAGCTTTAGAAACATTATGATTGATGTCAGTCTTTACTCACGTAAACCCATAATTATCGGTTATTATAAGTGTGCACACACTTTTTGAGTTTGGTTGCCACTGAGCATTGTATCATTAGTATTCTTCCAAGATACTATAAGAGAAACACCAAAAGAACAGTCAGTTTTGAGCATGTATAGTCTAAGCATTAACAGATATTAGTTCCCTGTGATTGACCTCAGAGTCACCATTTTCTCAGCTACCCATCTTGCATGGTATTAATGCACCCAATTTTATGTAATCTTCCTGTTCTTGGACATTTAAGTCATGGTCAGTATTTCACAGGTCTAAATACCACTGTAATACACACTTCCATCCCATTTGCTATCTCTGATAAAACTTCATGGTAGCATGAACATTTTGACACAAAATACTAAAGTTTTCCCAAAAGATTTATGTAAATTTATACATTTACTAGAAATACATGATTGTCCAGTAACCTTGCCAGTATAAAATGTTATATGCTTAATATTTTCCTAAGGCATTATTTGAAAAATGACATCCAACCATACTATGTAGACGCTAAATGTTAGATTTATTATATTTTGTGATAAGTAGCAAAAGCTGTCAAGAGACATGAAAGTTAATAACATTTTAAATTATGACTCACAGACCTATAAAAGGACTATAGATATCACTTAAGCTAATCTCTCACTCATGGAGAAATTTTTGCAGGAATAACTTTCATGAAAAACTGACAATTATCCCAGGCTTTACACTGTGCTTAATTGCCTTCTCTGAATATGTTACTAGACCCTTCTATTTCACACCCAAAATCGTGCTTAAATCTGCTCCACTCTTTTCTACTTCCCCACAATGATCTGGGTTCAAGTCACTCCTATCCTTCACTGAGTTGCCACAGTAAAATCTTCCCCAGGATTCCTGCCTTTGGTTCAATGGGTGACATTGCATGAATTCAAAAATACAGTCTGACAGTGAATGCTATTGCCATGCTTAAATACTTGACTAGTATGTCACTTTTTTTCTGGAACAATCTAAACTTCATTGCTTAACCTACATGGATCCTTCTAATCCAGCTCAGCCTTTAGTCTTGCCTCTCACCACTAACTCTTCATTTATTCAACACCTACACAAGGCACGCACTTACAAGCCTCCATGTGGACTTACCCTATAAGATTCATCCCATGGTGCACTCTTCCAGAATATTTCATGACTTCATATCCTCCCAGCATTAGTTGCTCACCTATTACTCCATCAAGGGTTAAATACTCTTGTCAAAGCATACATCTTTCTGCATGGTGACTGTTATTTATCTGCTGATGGTCCCAACCAGACTCTTCTCTCTTAGGCTAAAAGATGTGCCCCTAACTCCAGATGTTCAGAGCCCTGTCAAGTGTGTGTTCTTAGTGGTGGACAATACATGTTTGTTAAATAGATGAATTAGTGGTCCAGTTTCTGTTCGATATCTTTCAAAAGTGATATCTAAGCAAGTATTCCATCCTAGCTTTTGTGGTCCCAGGATTGTTAAAACATTCAAGTCAACATTTCCTCTGAAACTCAAAAGAAAACTCTTAGCTGCTAACTCTTATAAATATAAAAAAGTTATATAATCCCAAGGTACACTAGCACAGGGTAAACTTTGGCTTTAATTTTGCACATAGTTGTTTATTGGCCCAAATTTAAATTTTTCAAAATGTTCTGCTTTGTTTTGGCTTCAGATTCTCACTATAAATCCAGGTAATACCCGCGCCACAGCCTGAGTGTTACGTTGGCACCACATCAATTAGTGCTCCACCTTTAATTTCACTCCCCCACAAAATATCAAGACATGGACAAAATGTAGACAATTTTATTTTTGCCAGAGTGTAACACATATGACCTTCTGTCTCATTGCCAATGAAGCCCACGTTTTTAACCAAAACTTCCTAAGTCTGACCCTTACTGTTCTTTTCTGTCAGTCTCTTAGCTTTCTGAGCTCTGAAAGAATCACCCATCAAACTATGGTTACAGCACCCTCAGGCAGTGGTAGTAAACCTGTGCCACAGCACACAGTTTATCATCAAAGCTCTAAAAGGTTCAGCACCACTGTTCTACAACTTCTGTACCCCACATCTCCAAACCTCTCTAAATTCCTCTTGTAAACTAGTTCTAAAGCCTTTTGAGCCATACATTCAAGTATCATCACAGCAACAACCCTGCTTCTGGTACCAATTTTCTGTATTTTTCAGCCTTCCCATTGCTGGGGCACACTACCTGATGCACAATTTAGAGGAAGTGAGGTTTAAACAGGCTTGTGGTTTCAGGGGAGTCAGCGCATAGTAGGCTGAAACATTATGGCCAATAGGTGTGACACAGAAAAGAAGCTTCGTTAATGACAGCCAGGAAAGAGAGCAGGGAAGCAGTACCAGGGAAAAAGAAGTGAGGAATCAGATATAGATCCCAAAGTCACGCCTCCATGACCTATCCTCACCCACCCAGAGTGGGCTTTACTGATTGGTCCTTTATGATACTCCCAAGTCAACCAAACTGACAATACAGATTAACAGTCATATCAAGTATTTACTAAATAGAACACATGTATCTTTGACATGTGCATTAAATGTATGGTCTACCCTACTAATAGAAAAATACATAGTAGAAAAAATCTCAAAAAAAAGGGAATAAAAGGTGAACACTTTTGAGGAAAAACTGTATTCAGAGGTGATGCAGAAGCTCCAGTCCAATCTGAGTATCTCAGGAAATTCCCCTGCCACTCAGAAACACTTTGAAAGGTGCAAGTCTGGAAGCCTGTTGCCCAGAGTGAAAGGTGTTGATGCATTCAGTAGGTTCTGGAAGCTGCTTTCATACATATTCAGAATGGAAGAATGAATTGAAACAAGAAAATGGGTAACAAAAAAAAAAAAACAAATGTATTTGTTTATAGTAAAAAAATTAGTAAGGAGACAGAGGGATCATATATTTATTCTGTAGGATAACTAAATTAAATCAGTCCAATACTAAAAGTATTGAATTACTATGTTACCTCATTTGAAATGGAATAAAATAATTTCTAATCTGCATGGTGCTGGCCAATAGAACTTGTAATGCTGGCCACACTCTGTTATGCTCTATCAAATACAGTAGCCACGAGGAACATATGGAAAATTACCACATGAAATGTGGCTAGAACAACTGAGAAAATCTTTTTAATTTAATTCAAATTTAAATAGTCATATTTGGCTAGTGTCTACCATAGTGGCAGAACAAAATTCCACACTTATGCAATACTTTAAAAATAATAAAACATATTTAGGAGGGAAGAGGGCTTGAAGGTCAAGTTTACCTGTTTGGGTGATGATGAACTAATATTTTTACTGGTCTAATGTACTTTCATGCATTTTAATTCATAAGAACATAAAAAAACTAATGATAAATGAGGATTCTACATTGACAGAGGCAGTAAGAAATAATCAAGGTAGTTTCAAGAGAACTCTTCTCCTCCAGTAAGGCCTTCTCCCGGGCTCTACTGCACCAGACCTTCTACCGGGGAGGCAGTCCAGTCTGCAGCATCACCTGAGCCACACAGCATTTCAGTGGAAATCTTCTCTTCCAGTAAGGCCTGTGCCTGAGCTCTGCAACACTAGACCTTCCACCAGGGAGGGAGCCTGGCCTGGGGCACCACCTGAACAGCGTTTGTATGGAACTCTTTTCAGGTAAGGCCTGCACCTGTGCTCTGCTCCACGCTGTCGAGTTAGGAAGGAGCTCAGACTGGGAGGGCCTGACCCTGTTGGTGCTTGAGGCCTGCAGTGTGGAAACAGCCTCGGGCTCTGTGGTCCTCAGGGTTGGGAGGAGAGGCCTGCTTTCTCCTGACTAGCTACCTGAGGATCCTGAAGCAGCAGCCCCTGCCTAACCACCACTAGCTTCAAGGCTGAGGCCCACACACTTCCTGTCTACAGACTGGAGACCCTGGTACCAAAGCCTAGTACTCCCCCTCAGTCGTAAGTGTGGTCTGAGTCATGCACCCCAACAATTGCCTGGGGTTCCTGGGCCTAGCGGTCCACGGGCTGCTACCACCTTGGGATTAGTTTGGTATCCAGGTAAACTAGGGTCCCTAGATTGCTTTGTGAGCTGCCTGGGTAGTTTGTAGTTCAGTACTTGTCATATGACATCCCAAATGACAAGACATAGGAGCAAAATGCAATCTCAGAATATGACACTACCCAGAACAAGTACAGGAGACAATGACATAGGAGAACTAGGAAGCCACATACCTGAAATTTCTGAAATGATCATATCTGAAGTAAAGGAACAACTCCATCAGGCCACAGAAGAAATTAAATCAGTGTCTTGCTTACTTTTTTCTCCTTGCTGAGACAAAATACCCAACACCCAAAGTCAAGAAAGGAAAGGTTTATTTCGCTTACAGTTTGTGGAGGTTTCAGTCCATACTTGGCTGGTTTTGAGGCAGAGTTGCACATGGCAGAGGGCAAATGTTCATGGCAGCCGAACACAGCAAAATCAAACAACAAAAGGGAGGAATGTTGGAAAAGCAGCCTCTTTCCTTCGCTTACATTGTAAACAACCTACCCCCATTCAGGGGGCGTGCAGCTCTCACACAGTCTCCATGCCTTCCTCTTCCACAGGCTCAGAATGTAAACAAAATAAGCACCCTGGCTTCCTCTGAGTCACTCAGGCAAACCTCTAGACTCTCCAAGTTGACACAAAGTATAAACCATAACAATCAGAAATAATCTCTCAGGCAAAAATGAAATGAAAATAATAATGGAAGAAATGCTCTCCGCATACAGAGAAGAAACAGATAAAAGAATAGAAGATCAAAGGCAACAAATCGAAGAATTACATGAGCGATTTAGGAATGAATTAGAATGCATGAAACATACTCAAAGAGATTTCCGGGAAATGAAAACTTCCATTGAAAGCTTGCAAAACCACTTGAATGAAACCGAAGATAGAATGTCAGATCTTGAAGACAGCATGACAGCTAATGACTGTAAAAGAAAGGATCTCTTAAAGTCATTAAGGAACCAGGAAAAATCAACCCAACAGCTGCAAGATGAAGCAAAGAGAAATAATGTGAAAGTAACAGGAATTAGTGAAACATCAGGAGGCAACACAAATGACATAAAAAGAATATTTGCAAACATAATAGCAGAAAATTTCCCAAGAACAGTAAAAGATACTGATGTGCAGTAAATGATGCATATAGAATTCCAATGAGCTACAACTCAAATAAAACCACACCTAGACATATAATAGTCAAGATCCCAGATATCCAGCAAAAGAACACAATATTAAAAGCTCCTAGAGAAAAAAAACAGATCACCTATAAAGGAAAGCCCATCAGAATCACAGCAGACTTCTCAATAGAAACCATGAAATCAAAAGGAGCTTGGAGTGAGGTATTACAGATTCTGAGACAAAACAGCTTCCAACCCAGACTGATGTATCCTGCAAAACTATCGTTCAAACTCAGTGAAGAAATTAAATATTTCCATGACAAGGAACAACTGAAGAACTTCATGAGTGCCAAACCTACATTACAAAAATTACTAAAAGATATTCTAGACAAAGAAAAAATGACCACAATCTCAAGAATAACAATAGAAAGGAACCCTTCAGCAGAACAAGCAATTAAACAGATAGCAAAAGTAGGAAAGCAACAGCAACTAAACAGCGTGAAAAGAATAAGCCAATATATAACAGTTATAGCCATTAATGTAAATGGCCTCAATTCACCAATCAAAAGAAACAGACTGGCAGAGTGGATTAAGAGACAAAATCCCACAATATGCTGTATACAGGAAATACACTTTACTCAAAAGGAAATCCATGAACTGAAAGTGAAAGGATGGAAAACAATTCTCCATGCAACAGGTTCCTAGAAAAAAAAGGAGTAGCTATTACGTTTGCAGACAATGTAAACTTCAAACCAAAAACAATCAAAACAGAAAATGAAAGCCACTGTATACTACTTAGGGGAAAGCTGCAAGAGCAAGAGATAACAATCCTAAACATGTATGCACCAAATACTAGAGCAGCAAACTATATAAGGCAAATCTTAACGGACATAAAAAAACCAAAGAATCAATAATACTATTGTAATAGGGGGCCTCAACACACCTTTGACACAAAGAGACAGATAAACCGGACTAAAACTCAGCAAAGATATAACAGATCTGAACCAAATTGTGCAAACAAATGTACTTAGTAGATATATACAGTGTTCCATCCTATGACATCAGAATACACATTTTTCTCAGCTGCACATGGAACTTTCTCTAAAATAGACCACATTCTAGCCCATAGAGCATACCTACCTAAATGCGAAAGGATTGAAATTATCCCATGCATATTATCTGACCACAGTGCCATGAAATTGGAAATTAATGACAAAGGTAATTCCAAAAACTCCATAAACACTTGGAAATTAGACAACAACCTCCTGCATAACCAATAGGTCACAGAAGAAACTAAAGAAGAAATTTAAAAATACCTACAAACAAATGAAAATGCAAATACAACTTACAGGAATCTGTGGGATGCAATGAAAGCAGTACTCAGAGGGAAATTTATAGTGATGAACTCGTACATAAAGAAAACAGAAAGGAGCAAATAAATAGCCTAAGGCTGCACCTCAAACTTTTAGAAAAAGAACAAGTCAAGCCGAAAGCCCAAAGAAGGGAGGAGATTATAAATCTTAGGGCAGAAATTAATGCAACTGAGATGAAGAAAACTCTACAAAAAATAAGTAAATTGAAGAGTTGGTTCTTTGAAATAATAAATAAAATTGATAAACCCCTAGCAAACCTTATAAAAAAAAAGAACTCAAATTCATGCAATAAGCAATGAAAAGGATGAAATCACTACAGATCCTACAGAAATTCAAAAGATCATTAATACCCACTTAGAGAATCTTTACTTCCACAGGACAGAAAACTCAAAAGAAATGGACAGATCCCTAGAAATGTACAAATTACCAAAGTTGAACCAAGAAGATATAAAAATCCTGAACAACTCAATATCAATTATTGAAATTGAAAATGTCATTAAAAACTTACCAACAAAGAAAAGCCTAGGCCCTGATGGATTCACAGCAGAATTTTATGAAACATTCAGTGAATATTTAATGCCAACACTCCTGAAACTCTTCAATGAAATTGAAAAGGAAGCAATTCTCCCTAACTCATTTCTGGAGGTAAGTATTATACTGATACCAAAACCAGAGAAGGACCCAACCAAGAAAGAGAACTATAGGCCAATCTCCCTAATGAACATAGATGCAAAGATACTCAATAAAATACTAGCAAATAGAATGCAATGACTCATAAGGAAAATTATACACCATGACCAGGTTGGATTCATTCCAGGAATGCAGGAATGGTTCAATATTCACAAATCAATTAATATAATACACCATGTCAATAGAGCCAAAGACAAAAACCACACGATCATCTCAATAGATGCAAAAAGAGCTTTTGTTAAAGTCCAACATGCATTCATGTTAAAAACCCTAGAAAAAATAGAAATAGATGACCTTTACCTCAGTGTGATCAAAGCCATCTATGACAAACCAACAGCCAACAACATACTGAATGGACAAAAACCGAAAGCTTTCACTTTAAAGTCAGCAATAAGACAAATATGTCCACTGCCACCACCTCTATTCAACAAAGTTCTGGAAGCATTAGCCAGAACAATTAGACAAAAGAGAGAAATAAAAGGGATAAGGATAGGAAAGGAAGAAGTAAAACTATCATTATTTGCAGATGACATGATACTTTACATGGAAGACCCCAAAAACTCCACAAGAAGACTCCTTCAATTAATTGACAAATGCAGCAGTGTAGCTGGATAAAAAGTTAGCACCCAAAACTCAGTAGCATTCCTGTACACAAACAACAAACAGACTGAGAGAGAATTAAGGAAACCATACCTTTTACAATAGCATCCAAGAAATTGAAATATTTAGGAATCAATCTCACAAAAGAAGTAAAAGATCTATTCAATGAAAACTACAGTACTCTGAAATAAGAGATTGAAAAGGATTTCAGTAAGTGGCAAAATGTTCCCTGCTTATGGTTAGGGAGAATTAACATTGTAAAAATGGCCATACTACCAAAATTGTTGTACAGATTCAATGCAATTCCCATTAAACTACCATCAACATACCTCACAGATCTAGAGAAAACATGCCTTAAATTCATCTGGAACCAGAAGAGACCCAGAATAGCAAAAGCATTCCTGGGCAACAAGGACAAGTCAGGTGGAATCACAATCCCTGACCTGAAATTAAACTACAAAGCTACTGTAATAAAATCAACCTGGTACTGGCTCAAAAACAGACCTGAGGATCAATGGAACAGATTGAAAGATGCAGCCACAACCACAAACACACTCAGCCACCTAATATTTGACAAAGGGGCCAATCAAGCTCACTGGAAGAAAGATAGCCTCTTTATTAAATGGTGCTGGAAAAATTGGCTTGCCTCTTGCCAAAGACTGAAAATAGACCCAAGTCTATCACCATGCACCAAACTCAAGTCAAAATGAAATGGATCACAGATCTCAATATTAAAAGAAACACTAAACCTATTGGAAGAGAATGTAGGTAAAAATCTTGAAGACATAGGAGTAGGTAGAGAGTTCATGAACAAAAATCAAACTGCAAGGGAAACACTTCAATGGATCAATAACTGCGACCTCATCTTACTGGAAAGTTTTTGCATGTCTAAAGAAATCTCCAGAAGAGTAAAAAAAAACCCCACAAATTGGGAAAAAATTTTAGCTGTCCCTCAGATAAAGGACTTCTATCTAGTAGAACATATAAAGAATTAAAAAATGTCAGCCCACCAAAATTCAAAGACCCAATGCAAAAATGGGCATCTTAGATGAATACACACTTCTCAGATATGATACAAATGGTAAATAAATATATGAAAAAATGTTCAATATCATTAGTCATTTGAGAAATGCAAATTAAAACAACACTGAGATTTCATCTCACCCCAGTAAGAATGGCTATCATTAAGAAATGAACCAATAACAAATGCTGGCTAGGCTATGGAAAAATAGGAACTCTTCTGCACTGCTGGTGGGAATGCACACAGGTGAAACCACTGTGGAGATTGGTTTGGAGATTCCTCAGCAAACCATGTCTGGAGGTCCCATTCAACCCAGCTATTCTGGGTATTTTCCCAGAAGATCTGAAAACATCATATCACCGTGATATATGTGCACCCGTGTTTATATGAGCACAATTTGTAATAGCTAAATCATGAAAGCAACCTGAATATTCATGCACAGAGGACTGGATAAAACATCTGTGGCATTTTTACATAATGGAATATTACTCAGCTATCAAGAAAGGCAAACTTGAGGCTTTTATAGGCAAATGGTCACAATTAGAGACCATACTCCTAAGTGAAATAAATCAGATATGCATGTGCAAACAGCATATTGTATCATTAGTGTAAGAACCTGAAAGTGGGAATATAAATTAGGAGGTATGAAAGGAAACTACTCAAAGTAAAGAGCAACTGGGGTGAGGGGGAGGAGAAAAGGAATAATGGGATTACTGTGTATGTATGTGTGTATGTGCAGGATGGCTAACATGGTTGCACTATTGTCTCGTGTTGCTTTATTGTAAGGAACAGTCAATGATTAGCAATCTTGTATGTCTATATACATTTTCCTAAACCTACACTTTGAAGTTAGCAATATGTAATACAATAACCATTGTTAATTCCACCACCTCATCTGTAATTCAGTTTTTGTACTGTTCTTGTGCTACTTTGTGTCTGTTTGCTAACGTTTTCATTCTTTTACTTTTAAAATTAAAAAAAGAAATAATCAAGGCTCTGTGTCCTCACCCAGTTACTATGCAGCTCCTGTGGAGCAGAGATTACTGAACCACAATAGATGGGTAGGAGGCAACAGCGATAAGGAACGCAGAGTGCCTACGTTCAAATCCCGTTTTTGCCTTACTAGCCATGAGGTCATGGTTAAGTTACTTAACCTCTCTGTCTCAGGTTCCTCCGTATCATAATGGCCATAGGAGTAGTATTAAGCTTCTTGAACTGATAAGAGTCAATACATAAGAACAGAGTGGTGCCCTCAGAAATAGTAAGCTGCACAATACGAGTTAGCAACTGCTCATGGAGCAGCAACCTGTAAATGCACAGCGAGCCTTTTATTGTGGAGACACAGTCCTCTGGTCTTGACCAGTCCTCCTTTTGAGTGTGATATGTCCATGCTCATTAATGTCAGATGAGGTCTTGGAAAAGGTTGCTGAAAGAAAGTGCACTATTTAACAAAACGCAGGGTCTTCAGCCATGTTTTCACGGCCCCCTGATAATTTAGAACCTGGCTCTGTCACCCTATCTGCCTAATTGTGGTTTTATTTTGTTCCATGGCCATTTTGCTTTCCAATGTCTGATGGACTCAAAATTATATGTACAGTTATGGGCTGATGGTTCCTTGCCATCACTAAATATCTTGAAGTGAACATGGCATTGCAAGTGCTAATCACAGAATTCTTGAAGGCCTCCTACTTTGCAGTTTGCAACTGAGATGTTCTTTGTACTTGGAATCCTTGCTGTTAGTTACTTGGGCCTGCTCCTGATCTCTCTCTTTCTCTCTCTCTCTCTCTCTCTCTCTCTCTCTCTCTCTCACTCTCGCTCTGATTTTGTCTGTGTCTCTGTGTGTCTTTGTGTCACGGCCTGTCTGTCTGTCTGTCTGTCTCTCTCCCTCTCTCTCTCTCCCCAGCTGCTGCTGTGCCCTTCCATCTGGAACTCACACCACTCCTCACCTGTCCTTTCTCCTCTCTCCACCTAGCTCACTGCTTAGTTAGCTGGATACAAGCACTTACAGTTTTAGGAAAAAGTCTCAAAGGCAATACAATAATTTGCTGGTGAGCAGAGCGGATTCTGAATGTATTGCAATGTAGGTGAAATCAAGAATACTAAAAAGAAAAGTGTTAGTTAAAATTGAAAATAATAAAAAATGATTTTTAAGAACGGTATGAAATGTGTTAAGGATTTTTAAGGTGCTACAGAGCTAACAAACACAGACTATGACAAGAGCTCCTATAATTGGTAAGAACAGAAATGCAAGGTTATTTTTTGTTCCTCACATATACAAATTCACTGATGTGCTTTGAGTCAGTAGAAGAAAACATTCAGGCTGCGAAGATGCTATGAAAAATGGTAATCTCTACAGGCTTGAAGAATTAATCCTCACCCGAGGCATGCTTTTGCATGTTTAGTGTGAATTATTTCTCATAAAATAATGCCAAGTATAATAGGAGATGTAGTTTGTAACTAGGTTAGCAAACAATAGATTAATAGTATTTCATGTCAGCTATAGATAACTAAAAAGTCCAAAGCCCAAACATGTATTTATCAAGAATTCCTAAAACATTTTATTTAAACAGAAGGAGCCATGTTCTATCATTTATTGTTTGGAAAGCACTGGTGATTTTCAAAATAATATTGGAGTGGAGAAGTGTCACCAGGACACTTGCATAATGTAAATGTGTACTCACAATTCTTCATTTTCTAGCTCGAAACTGAAAATAAAACCTCATGAGAGGGAAAACACAGTCTCTGGCATGAATATGAGTTACCAATGAGTTCTTCCCTTCCTCAGACAATCTCACATAACATCTAGACAAATACTGCAGCCAACACTGTTTAGTGACATCAACTCACATTACAACATATTATTCTCTAATGTGTGTGATATAAGTACTTAATAATTTATTGTGGTTGCTTTGAGAGCATCACGCAGGACTTTGCATACAACCCAACAGAAAATAACTATTGACCTTCTCACAAGGAATTCCAAAGCCTCCTTGTTACACTCACTTTGCTTACATCTCTTTTAACAGTCTTCCATTTCTCCTCCAAATTTTAAAGTGGCATCTTAGTAAGAAACTTAGGGATTATCTGTCATCAACCCTCCCAAGCATGAATCTCTCTAGCATCTCCTGTAGACAGTTATAAATGATGTTTCTATTTTCTTCAGCGCTGTTTTGTTTATGCATTGGTCACAAACTGCTTGCTTCATTTTAGCTTTGCTGTTAGTGCTTCCTTAAGAAACTTCCATGTTCTTTGCAACATTTGGAATCCAGCCTCCTGCCTAACTCTCCCGAGTATCTGGACTAAGGTGCAGGCATCCACCCCCAGATTGGACACTTATTCTAAGGGTAATGGAAATGCACAGTATGTAGAGGCTAATGCTGTCCATGTAAAAAAAAAGTAAGAAAAGTCAGTCAAAGGAAATTTTATTCTTAGCTAATATCAAATTAACTTTTAGCTGACAGACTAAAGTCAAAGTTGTTACCACACAGAAAATTACAGACAACTGAATAAGGAGTTAACATTAGTTATTTAAAACATCTTTTTAAGTATTCACAATTGGTCAATACACTGGACTCTGAAAGATTTACAAAGAGAAGGTATAGTTCTTACACTTGAATAAGAACATGCGATCTAGGTAGAGAAAATAAACAGGTATCCATATAAAAGCATATCTTTTACATTCAAGAGGTATCATGTAAACAATATACAAAACTTTCTGGATACTTAGAATAAAGTCCAACAGGTTGAGTTAACAGAAAAAGATTTATTGATGATGTATAATTCTAACAAATTGGTATGTGTGGGAAAAAAAACAAGATTCCTTCCAGACAGGAGAGAATACTATCAGATCACATAAGAAAAGAAATTCAAAAGAATGGTCAGACATGGGTCTGTATACTTCAGATTGGGAAAATAAGGAGAGGCTGAGGTGGAGTCTCAAAGATGTTGAACTAAGACCAGATTGGCTATGAAATGAAGTAGAGAGAGTTCAGGTTGTGGAGTTATATGATATCACGGCCCCATAAGATATTTATCAGAGCTCTAAGCACCAGACCCCCTTATCCCTATCTAGCAAAAGCTTAAACCACAATGAAGATGACTCTGATGTGAAAAGCTCAAGATTGTTTCTAGGAGTTACTACAGGTGAAACACATAGCATGTAAAATGTGTTCGGTAAATACGGGGACAGGAAGTACCACTGGATTCATGAGAGCAGGGACCCACTCTGTCTCATCCTCCACCAGCACAGCTCAGTGTTTGGGAAATACAAGAGCTTAGTGAACACATGTGATGTAAATGAATAAGTCATCACTCTGTCCTTTGTTACTCATTAAGCCCTTCGTACATGTGTCAAAGCATCTTTAATGTGTGCCTTGCTCTCAGAGCATGAGGGTCAGGATGATCTCCTTTTCACATGTCCTGTACAACCACTGGTTATGATCAAACTTAACTATATATATCCTAGTACTTAAGAGGCAAATTTAGAGAAATGTGGGTAAAGGCAAAATCCCCCAGCATCTTTAACTATGCTGTCAAAATGCTTTTACATTATAAAATTTACATAAAATGTAATTGTAATATAGTTTAGTAAGATAAAAATAGTTATTCCTCTAACATCAGCTGAAAGACTTTTGGCCACAAAATGTAATTATTTAGCACCACTATAAATCATTTATAAAATGTTTAGTGATGGGTCTCCACATCATGCTTCTGACTTTTTCAAATTGATTTCTTTAATGATATACACAGAGGTTAAACCACAGAGTTAAAAATGAATATACTAGTAATATCTAGACCAGGATGTAACAATACAAAGAAATTTACAAGACAAATAAATAAAATGTATCTTCAAATGATAGAGTACATGAAAATAAAAAGAGCACTACATAGCCCAAAGGAGTACTTTTAGGGCCATGGATAGAATTCTTGAGTGCCTGCAGTCAAGGGCAGGGGAGAATCAATATACATGTGTATGTGTGTGTCAACAAGACATAGGTAGAAACCACAAGTGTTGATTGGACTAGATCTACAAGAAGTAACCTTTAGGCTTTTAGAGAAATCTGCCCTTCAAACACAACATCCGATATCACAAATCTAAGAATAAGAGTTTAATTTCTTTGGCTAAGAAAGTACATGTTTCCCGAATTGGAGTTTTGAAGGCATGTGCCAAAATATGTGCAAAGCCACAGGATAGACACAGATTACTTTCCTGCAAATTGAATTTTTCCTGACAATGGGAAGGAAGGGGAGATCGATATTTTAACTGAGAGTAATTTAAAGCATTTATTTATTTAAACAAATGGATAGGATGTACTAAATTGCAAGATTTGCATGCATTTTTTAAACACAAAACATGAAACTATAATATCATGCTTAAGGTAGATTACTTTCAACCATCAGGGATTTTGGCTGAAGAGGGAAACCGCAATGGTAAAGACTCATACCGAAGTAGGCAAAGGAGAAAAGGATGTCAAGGCCGAGCTCGCAACGTGGCCGAGACAATGGCCTAAGTCAGAAGCAAAGGAGGACCGGCACCAAAGGGGAAGGAGTTTCTAGAGAGACGCAAGCATACCAGAACCGACAGTCCTCCGTCCCCAAGCGCGAAGGCAGCAACTGCAGCAGAAAAGATTATAATCAGAGCCAAGAGGTGCTGCGTGGAGAAGAAGAAAACAGCAGCAATGTTAAGGTCAAAATGGGTCAGAGCAACAGAATTGTAACTACTGCGCGTGAGTGAGTGAATAGGGTAGGGAGCAGACACACACACACACACACACACACACACACCCGCGCGTGCGCGCGTTCGCGTGCGCAGCCTCCGAAACACAGTTAGGGTTACAGACGATGACGGAGTTAAACTAAGCAGCAGCAGAAGTTGCTTATAATCTTCAGATGAACTTGTAATACCTGGAAACAATGCAAATGGACAGCTTTCAAACCGTATTTGACTCACTCTTTCCCCGGGGTGGTCTCCTCCACGCTTTCTTCTCCTCTCGCCTTAAGTGAACTTTATTCTCCGGAATAAACGTGGGAAGCAGTTCTACCCGCAGGTCCGAAGTTTTCAGGGGCAAGAGGGATTCACACTGGGTAGGTCGGCCGCTAGCTCATTGTTTTTACATTTTCACTCACAGAGTACCTGCCTGCTCCCGCAAACACGCTTCAACCCAGTGTGAATTATTCCAATCAGGACTGGTGATGATGTCAGCATTAAGAAAAGATGAAGACTGTCTAAATCTTGCTGTTTGGGGTAAGTTATAAATACACCCTTTTGGTCACAGAAATAAGTATCACAGAATGTAGTTGGCTGAAAAGAGCTCAAAAATGATTGATATTTGGACTTAAAATAGTTGTTTGCGTCTCCTATAATAGCTTTCTCTAGAACTCTATTCTCAGTGTTCATGTAAGAACATAGGGAGAGAGCTGAGTAAGACAAGAACTAGAGGACATTTTTCTTTCCTATCGCTTTACATGATAGATAGGTTCTTTGCCAAGGAAATGTTAGAGGCCCGGGGAGCCCAGCAACACCTTAACCTCACTTTATAATCAGTCAGTAGAACTGTGGTAGAGACACTGATTTTCTGGGGTCATTCTTCTCTTTTAGTTGGAGGATCCCCTGAGTCTTACTTAGGCACATGACTGCCCCCATGCAGACTATGCCTCCCTGCTCCCAGCTGCCTCCTCTGCACCTAGCTGTGTGACTAAAGGACTGTCCGAGTCACTGAGATATAATTAGAAAGGGTATGTGTAACCTGTAATTCAGGGTTTCACAAGGACATTGTTTTTTCTCTACTCTGTCAGCCCCACTCTCCCTCCTGCAGATGAACAGTGGTCATAATGGTGAGGGCCACCCGCAGTGCTACCACCAAGAGCCTTCCTGGGTCCCAGCAGAGTGACAGAGTGCAGAAAACAGGCCTCTAGTGGATGCTGTAGAGCTGAAGCGCTGACCCATTTCTATGTACCTGCCCATCTGGAGGCAATTAAGTGAGAAAGAAACAACCTTCTCTCTTGTTAAAGTCACTTAGATCTCCTTGATAGAGCAACTTCCCCTGTATCCTGATGGAGAGTCGCCACCTAGCCATAGCAAAACCAAAAATATCTGGTAGTGATTTAGAGACCAGGTCACAGGTGGTGAGGACATGGAGAGCCGGAACACTGGTAACCTCTGCTAGAAAAACCATCTGCTCTCCTCCACAACAGGAGACAAGATCGTTGCTTAGAGACTACTTCAAGAATATACTGTGGAAGATCCTAGACCACACAGTGGGAGCTAGTCCAGCCATAAACATAGAGCTAGGGAAGCCACAGCATCCCCACTGAAGGCCATTGCATCAGATCACCTCAAGGTAGCTGCCCTTAAACTGAGCAAGAAATTTCAGAGTGGACTATGCACTAAATCTATTAACAAGTAGAATCTACAGGTCTAGGAATAATAGCCAAAGGTTACTTCTATATGAAAAACGCAGCAAATGGGATTTATTTATAGAAAATTATACTGCCAAAGAAATGCTCTCAAAGCCAGTGACTGGTCAATCACTACAGCAAATCAGAGCTTCTCAAACTTGCACCAGTTATAACCTGCAGGTTATAAAAGGTGAGCAGTCCCTAAGGAGACCATGCTTTCTGATACCCACCACAGAGTCAGCCACAAAATACAAGAACCACCAAGAGCAATGGACAATGAGTTACAGCAAGAAGGAAAGTCCAGGGTAGCCAAGAAAGTCCCTGCCCAGCAAAATTTGATGACTGCTACTCACTTGCCTCTGTGATGTGCTTCCTCTTCCTTTCCAGATGGAGATTTTATAACAGGTAATATGTTGTTTAGTAAAGAAGTCACTGGGGCCACATATGAACTGACAGAGATTTGTGAATGTCTCCTAGACATCCTGGACTCTGAGCTGGGTGCAGTAAGTGAAAATGCTTAGTTTTGTCTCCACTGTGAAGAAAGTGAGCGTGGCTTCTGTGTAGGATGAGAGGTAGGATGAGATTCCTGTATGCCAGGGGAGAAAACTGGCAGAGAATTTTAATTAACCCCAGAATCCATTCTTCTCTTGTCCCTTTATGTCAGGAACTGCTAGTGAGCTGTGAAAGCCCCAAACCAGAGCTTACATTTCCCAGTTTCTCTTGTGGCTGAGTAGGTGTAGCCACATAACTAGATTTTGGCCAACAGGATGTGAATATTAGTCAAAGGAGTACATGTTTATAAAGAAAATGTATGTTCTAACTTTCACCCTTCCACTTCCCGGGCACTAGAATACAGATGTGATGGTGGGAGACACTGAGCACACAGTGTCCCGGGAGTACAGAGCAAAAAATATACAAAGAACTTGGGTCCCTATTCACCTTTACAGCCTCCTCCCCTCTTTGAATTGCCCTTCGTAAACAGGAAAGTAACTTTTGCTGCCTCATTTTGCAGCAGGTAAGTCTATACTCTAGTTGATAGAGAAATTAGAAATGAAAGTGACTTGAGTACAAAGTATACATCATATATCCATATGCATGAGCTAAAAGTGAAGATATAGAAATTGTCACTTTAAAAAGAGAAGGAGTCATAAGGTGAGGCAGTGAGTTCATTAAAAGCCAGGAGGCCTCACTAAAGAACAGCTAAAAAACTCCATGGGAATAAGTAAAACCACTTTCAATGTGAAAACACTTCATCTCTAAACAGAAAAGGAAGAGTGAAATTAAAGTAGTTTTCCTATTTCAGTGATTTAAAGGTAATGTCATTTTATTGGAGAAGAAAAAGTTACTCAAAAAAAAGATGAGTCACCTGAGAAATAAAGTAACACATGGTCAAGATTTTAAAACAAACACCAGGAAGGAAACCCCACAGTTGAGGGCATTTACCCACTGTAGGATAGAGCAACAGGGTGAGGAACGTTCCCAGTACAGTGATACTGTCACCACTAGGCACAGAACCAATCAGAAAACTGTTCTTTGAGACCATTCATTTTTTTTTTCTTTTTTTGCGGTACTGGGGATCGAACTCAGGACCCTGCGCTTGCTAGGCAAGTGCTTATTCCACTGAGCTATATCCCCAGCCCCAAAAACTGGATATATTTCAATCCTTCATGTGCATGTGGCCACAACCAATCAAAAGATCCCATTTCTGATCCTTTATTTACATGTAACAGAAAGCCACAGAGGTTTTTTGAGGTGACGTGGCACAATGCTGAGTGTTTCATAGGGGGATTTCCTAATGCTTATTTACATGAAAGAGATAGCCTGGGAAATTTGGATACAAATGACCCCTTTTCCCTATCCTTGGGGTCTCTGTAACCTTTTCACCTGCCTGCTCTCACTCTGCACAGCAGAATTCTTTCCCGCCCTCAGTGAATGCGTCCTTTCCACGCCTTCTGTGCATCTTGTCCAATTCTTCCTCTAGGGCACCAAGAATCTGAAAAGAAGCCTCACAGTTCTCTTTGTTCCGCAACAGTCATGCCTAAGACTTTTGAGGTTGAGGACAGATGGACTGGTTGTGCATCTAACTCCCCAGTTCTGAGCTATCTGACCTTGAACTACTTACATAGACTAAATTTCAACTGCCTGTGCTCTGGGCAGTTTCCTGTGGGGTAAGTGAGATAAGGCACAAAGCACCTGGGGCAGTGCCCAGTTCCTTAGTAAGAGCTCCACGAAAGCAGTGAAAACTCATTCCCACATGAATGTGAATGGTCATATTAGGAGAAAAGCACCTCAGCCTTCTAAGAAACTGATTTCTTTCTGTTGTCTACAAGCCACAGAATGCCCAATGCCTTGGGTTTTAAGGAAAGAACAATTCAGTCAGGGAATTCATTCATTTACTCTGGATGTTGATACCTGAGCATGAAATGGGTGATCAACATTAGACAAAGAATATATTGATTTTTAAAAATTAGTTCCAGCTTCTTTTCAAAAATCAACTTCTTTGTTTGCGAAACCAACTCCAATTTCCCTATGCTGAGTCCACCTGGATAAGAACACCAGATCTTTGAACTATTGTCCCCTAGTTGGGTAACGTTTGGGAATTCTTCAAATATCTTCCAGCCTATGTTTTTACATATACAATGTGGAAACAATAATCTCTACTTCACAGATTGCTGACTATTAGTTAAGGTAATGCCTGCTAGGTGCTGATAGGTAAAATATAATAAGCATTCTGATAATGGACAATAGAAACTTCACTATTGACACAGTTATCATAGAAATAATAAAGCACAGTCTTTATCATAAGACAATAGTACTTGCATGGATTTGATTGTTTTTGTGTGGAAAGAATCAAACCCAGGGCCTTGCACATACCAGGCAAGCACTCCACCACTGAGCTACACTCCCCACCTCCTGCTTGAGTTTGAGACCTATGGGTTGTAAGGTACATGCTGTATGCTAATTTTTTATCATGCTGATGGGCCTTACTGATCACCTGAGCAGTTTCTCTCCCACTATTCTGTAATACCATTGAGACTGGGTGCATTTTCAAATCACAGATCTTCCTCCTCTTGGAAGCTAACTTGCTTGCATGAAATTGGGTCCACAATATGTTTCCTGCTTGTGCCAAATTCTGGAACGAGCTGACCACTCCAGGCTTAGGTAAGCAATAATTGCAGTAGTGTGCGTTGCCCAGCATCTCCTAAAACTTAATGCTTTCACGAAAATGACATTAAGTTTGCAGAGAAAATGTCCTGTTAGTCTTCAGGGAGCTGATAACCCAACACATGAGGTGAATCAAGGGTTTTTCTCTTTCACCTGTGTCATGGAGATAACCCTGAAACTAACATTTATGCTTGAAACAGAGGGAAAATGAGGCTTTCCTTTTCTGGATTAAAATAGAATCTTTCCTCACCTACCCACAATTCCAGTTTCTCATTCCATGTCTATCAGGGCAGAAGACATTAAGCATTGCTTGTTTTAATCCTTTGGTTCATCTTTATTTTTAAAACAATCAATTTCTGCTAGGCTAACATGTTTATAGTGCTTCTTCTCACAGGTTTCTGCCTATAGTCATAACCCCAGTCTGACCCAGTTTTCTATGCTGATTTTTCTCAGCTGTGGAGCTGCCTGCTGGGTAGTTCCCAGTTCATCTGCTCCCATTCTCTCATGCCATGGGCCCTGGAGCCCTCTTGGCCGCATCTGACGGTAACTGTGGGCACTTCATGAGCAAGTCAATATTCCCACCTTTTCCCTGGAAGCCCCAGGGGAGTATGCAGTCCTGCTTTGCCTTGATCAGCAGTGATGGAACTAAGACCAGACCCAGTCTCTGTGTTGTCACCAAGCAAAGGCCTCTGATCTTTTATAAATAAAAAGCACAATTAAAGAATTGAAGTGTAAGTGAACGGTGGCCTCACATACACACAGTCTTATTCCAGGACCCCTAGCTATGGCATATTTCCTGTATAATTTTAGCTGATTTCTATTACCATTTAGGGTCTTTTTCTTCTTTCCTCTTCTTTGAAGATGTTTCTGACTTTGTCCAGTTGAATCGTTTGCTGCTTGGCTGACTGTCCCAGCAAAGAGGCCCAGCCTACAGCCAGAGCCCACTGTGTAAGCTTCACAGACTACATTGTTGAAAATGGAATTTTGTGTCATTATTTGCCTGCATGGCTAGTTTTCAGGTTATTTGTTTGCATTTACCTTGAGACAAAGAAATGATAATAAGGCAGAGAATTTTACATGTTTTAGTTCATCCTCTCCATCGCAGGGTTTTGTACAGGACTATGACCCATGTTCAAAGTTCACCTACCCTTTCCACTGAGCATATTTGCGTTGTTGTTGCTGTTATTGTTGTTGTTTCACTGAGACCCTTTCATGAACAGCCATGGCACTTCTTTCTAAATCTCTCATGGCAATTATTTCTAACCCTGTTCCCATGCTTCCCATATGTTTTGTGCTTGCTACTCACCCACAAATTCCTGGAGAGCACCCCCTCCTCCACCTTTATCCACGGATCCTTTTAGGTACCCTGAACTGCCTTCACTGTGTGTTCAGGAAAGACTGGCCAAAGGACACACAGTATGCCCAGCGAATCTCTTCAACCTCAGTAGGAACTACTTATAATTCTGTACTTTTCCAAATGGTATCATGGGGGCTGGGGATATAGCTCAGTGGAATAAGCGCCTGCCTAGCAGGCGCAGGGTCCTGAGTTCAATCCCCAGTACCACCAAAAAAAAAAAAAAAAAAAGAACCAAATGGTATCATGGTACAACCAAAGCAAGCAAATTAAATCCCTTCCTAGAAATATAATAAATTATATTTATTTAAATCTGTTCATTTGCTGGAGAAAGCCATGTAATTTTTTATAATTCATTTTTACTTCCAGAAAAAATGGCAAAGATCACATTCAGGCAAGCACTGTGCTGCTGAGCTATAGCCTAGCCCTAAGATCACATGTAAATGCAACAGTGGTTGTAGAAGCTATAGACTCATAAGTTTGATAGGTTTATAAATGATCAATATTTGAAACAAAAACCAAGTTTATCTAAAAGTATTTCTTGAAAACTAAAATCTGTTGGCAAGTCAGTTATATCAAATAGGGCATAACTACTTTCTTCTAATTATATAGGAGCTACAGAAACTTTCCCTTTAAAAAATGAAATTAAGGATTGGGGATAGCTCAGTAACAGAATAGCTAACTACCATGCACAGTACAAATAAAACTTGTAAAAAGTGAACATGAAATTTGATTTAAAATTAAAATGCACATCCGTGTATCTTTCTGCAATACTTTTCTTCATCTAAATTGAAGTAAAAATTTGAGAACAAATCAGTAAACCCTGTTAACTACATGAACTATTTTCTGGGTAATGAATTTAAGTAGGTGATTTCTCTGGTCCTTTTAAAATTTTCAAGCTGGAAAACTACTTTCTGGATGGTTTGATTATATGAGCAAACAAGCACCTACACTATCAATAAAATGATAGCATCTAAGTCTATCATTACTTTACTGAGAGTCTATTCTTAAAATGCCAACACTTTCTGATAATAAAGTAATCACCATATGCTTGGAGATAGCCACCTTATAGGCATATAGTCTGTATGTTTTCCATCCTGTGTGTCTTTTGTTCTTCCCTCCTTATATCGTTTCCTCATTACAGACTGTGAAAGCTGCTTGAGGGCTGAGACCATATTGCTGATAATTCATTGTAATTGGAAGCAGTGGGTGTTTAAGCGCTCATTACCTAACAAGGATCATTGCAATAACAAGATCAGTTTGGAGGTCAGTGCTAATAAGGCCAAGGTCCTGAACCTGCCATGGGTGGACATTGCTGTGCTCTATGACAACAAGCCCAATGCCTGAGTCTGTGGAGTTCCTCAACCCGCCTGCAGAGGCCAGGTGGGGACCGGGAGGATGTTGTGGTGCAATCAGAATTGGAAAGAGGAAAGGAAATGTTGACTACGGCTGTGTTTCAGGTCAGAAACAGACGCAGGAAAGACAGGGCTCACTGGGTCTCACCTTTGTTTCTTTTTCTGACACACAAGTCAGACCCACACTTCACCTACAACACTGACTCGGGAGCATGGTTATCGGGAGAGGTGCTCTCCCTGAGCAGATACGGGGAACTAACTCCATCCAGTTGTGGGATGCGTATTTTGAGAAATTGACCCTGATACTGATACTTAAGACTGAGTTGAAATTCAGCCAAGTAGAGCAGTGAATATGAATCACTTAGGGATCTTATTAAAATGTGGATTCTGATTCAGCAGATCCTGGATAGGACCTGAGATTGTGCATTTAAAATAAGCTCTTAAATGATGCCAAATTGCTAAATCTTTAAATATCACTTTAGGGATTCTAGAGCTTCTCAGATTGGTCCAGGACCTAATAAATCCAGACAGTCTTTTGAAGAAGCTGATGTGGTCTTGGTCAGAGTTCGTTTTCAGGAATCCAGAGATCTGATTGGTCACAATCACTCAATGTTAAAATTTATGAGTCAAGATTCCTCCCTCTTCACTTTTCAGAGCAGGCATCCAAGGATTGTATGACAGAGGGCAGGGGCCTGGGCTTGTGAGCATTCGCAGAGACAAGGAGCCACAGATGATGCCAAAAAGACATGTATGGTGAGTCCTTACAGGAGCCAAACTAAAAAGTGTACATGTCTCAGATCCTGGTTATAGGATGAGACCCAAGTTGGCAAGGGCTCACGGACCATTCGATAAACAAGTTCGTAGTTCTTGGGGTCTTGCGGGTAGTCTTTTCTGTCTCAAATACATCAGTTCCTTGCCCTATATGCCATTTGACTGTAAGAGTGTGTCCTAGCTGTAGGGAAACTTCGGTATGAGACTGGATCCATTGTTTCCTTCTTTCCTCAAGGCTGTGCATACACAAGGTGGCTGAGATTAGGCTACGCGGTCAAGTTCACAGAACAAGTACTGGCAATGGGTGCGGACTGACTGTGAGCTCAGTAAGGAGTAAGTGGATAAATCTAAATTTGTTTATAGACTTACTAAGACATTTTTTCAAATATTTGCCAAAACAGTTTTTCATTTCTCTAGGGAAGGCAGAATCCAAATATTTTTGTTTCTAAAGGACTGATTTCACCCATGAGTTTAACAAAAATTTAAACATAAAATGCCTGAGCTGGAAAGATACAAGTATGTAAGTAATACTTCCTATATCTTTTGGAGTAACTCTGCTGACCTCTTTCTATGACTAAATTTATTAACATTCAAACAAAGCTCAGGCCCTCAGGTCAGTATTGTGCCCAAGAGACACTAGCAGTGCCCATCAGAATCATGAATGTCGATATTAAACCTCTCCAGAGGATGCCCAGCAGCGTGAGAGACAAACTGACATGGGCATTTCTTTGACCACCAACAGCCAAAAATTTGATCAAATATAGAAAAATAAATATTTTAATGGAACCTGAACTTAAAGATGGGAGATTCTGGGAAGTCATGAATAAATAGAGAAGAAAATGTCAGGTATGTGTACAGAAGCTGTGAGTAGTATGATAAAAATGTACCATTCAACAATATGGGCCTTCAAGGATGGGTTTAGAGCTTTGTTTGGCCCAGTGGAAAATTAGAACTAGACACCTGTTTCATAGGGGCTATGCAGGCCCTGAAGAGAAAACTGGGAAAACCACACTCCAGGCCAAGCAACTGAACCAATGCTTAGTTTCCACCCAAAATTATATATATATACATATATATATATATATATATATAGAGAGAGAGAGAGAGAGAGAGAGAGAGGGTGAGAGGATGCTAATATTTAGAAGATTTTCCTGCATTCATCTTAAATTTAAATTGTTTCAACACATAAATTTAGCCAGTTTTTAATTATCACCTTGATCCCCAAAGATAACTAAGCTAAAAGACAAATCATAGGCTAAAAGATGATATATGAATGTATACAAGATGCATCAAAATAGATAAAGAACTTACAAAAATCAATAAGAAAAGGTAGAATGATTCCACAAGAAAAAATAAACAGTGTATGTATTGACACTTTAATGCAAAAATAGTTTCTAAAGTCCAAGAAATATACAAGATGTTTGACTTCAGTAATAATCAAAGAAATGTAAAATAACTAATAATCTGATGCCACTCCACATTGATTAGATTGAAATACGTTAAAAATTTTAATACTAACTATGAGTTAAGATATAAAGAAGCCTTTATAACTTACTAGTGGGAGAAGTCAGGACCAATCTTTTGTAGAGGAATTTGTCAGTGTCTAGTAAAAGTGAAGATTCATAAGCTCTGAATTCCAGAAATTATACATGAAGGCAATTATCTAGAAAAAATCTGATGTGTGTACAGGAAAATATGGCAAGGATATTTTGTGCAGAAATGTTTATAGTGGTAAATTACAGAAATTCAAATGCTCAAAAGCAAGTAGTAATTTCTATATCAATAATGGGATATTTCATTTGTGATGTTTGCTTTCCTCAGAAAGGGAAAATTTCTAATGATTATGGTAGAAATGTTTCTAATGATCAGGATGATGGGGATCCAAATTTATACTGTTCTTTCTTTTCTATATTTTTGAAGCATTTTTAAATATAGTCAATCAACAGCTATACCTATTGTCAAGGGCAAATATGTATTTAATTCCTATATATAATATACACATAAAGGCCAGAGAATTACTTGTATTTTGAGAAGAATGTATAATGGGAGAAAGTCAAGGAGCATTTTTCCCTCTTTTTTTTTTTTTACCTACTTCTGTCTTGTTCACATATTTATGCCATAATGAACTGTTTGCCTTGAGCCCCAAATTAATGTCCCTTTTTATCCTCACCCACTGTCTCATAACTTTGCAGCACGTCTCTGTGCTTGTCCTGGTCTACAGAATGCAAAGCCAAGGCTGATGTGCCGATGACATGGTTAGGTTCTAGCCTGGCAGATTTCTCCTTGATCCCGCCTTGCACAGGTGAACCTAAACACTCTTGGACAAAGTCTGCTCTCGCCTGCTGGAGAATGATGAACCATGTGGAAGAGATGCTAGCTATCCTTGCCAAAACCGTCTACACCAAGCTACCAAGAATTAATACAAAAACATGCGGAAGTACCCAGGCAAGATCAGCAAATCCCCCCACCTGAGGCACAGAATCTGCAAATGGAAGAAAGGTCTTGCAGATCATAAATTCATGAGCAGTATTAACTGCTTATTGTGTTAAACCACTGAGTTCTAAGATGGTTTCATTTTGCCTAGGTAGTCAACTGATACACACACTTACAGAATATAAAATTTTTAAAAGGGGACAAAAGATACATCTATTCTAGCAAAGGCAACCACTGATTCATAGTTACCCGCAACATGTAACAAGTGCAAACCTTCACGATTAACGTCCTTATTAGGACATCAAAACTTCCTTTATTTCGCCCATATATTGTCCAGTACCATATCTAGATGATGTCTACTTCATTTTTCATTGAAACTGGAAAGGAATATTTTAGCATATCTAGATGTTAATTCAGCAGGGTTTTTTTTTTAAATCAGGATTATTTTTTAACATATCAGGATTTCAGGATATCAGCATGACCGAGATGATGTATCATGTCAAGGACCCCTTGTAAGGTTTCATTCATCCTTCATTCACCTTTTGTGACAATTCTGTAATTGGTGCTGAAAGATACAGCTTGAAAATGACAGCTTGTTCATAAGCTGTGCTCCACTTGGCAGTAGGGTTCAGGTCAATATAAACATAAAGACAAACCAGGGCGAGGGATGTAGCTCAGTGATCACTGGCCCAGCATGTGTGAGGCTCTGGACTTCACCCCAGCGCTGAAAGAGAAAAGATTCTTTATTTTGAAGCTGAGCATGGTGGTATACATCTACAGTCCTAGTAGTCTCTTTGGGAGGCTGAAGCAGGAGGATCACAAGTTCAAGCTCAGCCTGGGTAACTTAGTGACTTAGCAAGACTGAGACTCAAAATTAAAAAAAAAAAAAACCTAAATAAATAAATAAGACTGGGGATATACCTCAATGCAAAGGCAATAGGCCAGCCCCAGTACTGGGAATAAAACAGACAAAGGAGTCTAACACACCACAAGATCTAGTCCAAACAGTCTCCTATGGAACGGAATCTTGGAGAGTAACATTAGTACTTTGTCCATCTCAGCAGACCATATGTTTACACAACTTGACTTAGATATAGAGATCAGGTCCTGGATGTGGCAGAAGGGTAAAAACTTAAAATTCCAGAGGCGGAATATTGTGGCAAACTAGTGTTATGACTTTCAGCAGTTACTTAAACTCTCCATGTCTTTTTTTTTTTAACCTTGAAATAAAGAGATTCTGGATGACTTATCTCTTAGGATCTGCCCAATTGGAACAAACCCTGCAACAGTGAAACAAGACCTGAGGCTTTTCTATTATAAAAGCAACCTTTTCAGTCTCCTTAGGGTTTGGTGTCCTGTCTCTCAGACCAAATCACTCATTTGAAAAACCTCCATGGAAATAAAGATTTTAGCCAAAAGCAAGTTGAAAAGTAGTCGGCATCAGAAATACCTTAAATACCTCATTGTTAAACTGTCTAAATGTTCTCCAAGGAAGAGACATTAGATGTGATCAAGATACTCCTCTCACCAACAAGGCAACAAATACCCAGCATTAGGTTTGCTGATTCCTGGTCCACCCATTAATGCATTCCAGTCAGATCTGCCAAACACTTAGGATGCACTATGCTGGGCATGAGGGATGCAAGGGCTCTAAGACAGGCTCATGTGCTCACAGAGCTCAGCTTTTCCAAGAGGTGACAGTTGAGGGCACAGGTGTTAGCGCCTGCCACACACATGGAGTCAGAAATCGTTATGGCATGCTACAGGGGCCCAGAAGAAAAAACACCTCGCTCTGCTCGAAGAGTCAGGGAAAGCTCCATAGAGGACAAGTCAATGGAGTTGCAGTTTGAAAAATACATTTGTAAAGTATACAAGGAATGGGAGGAAAAGGGAGAGAAGAGAGCATTTGTAAAAGTATTTCAACAAACACACACACACACACACACACACACATCTGAGAGACTTGAAGCAGTAGAATAAACTTGAACTTAGGAAGCAAATTGAGAATAAAAGAAGAATCAGACAACTGTGAATAATGTCAAGAGAAAAAGGCTGGACTTTTGCCTAAGAAGATAAGGAATTGGTCCTAAAAAGATTATAACTAAATAAGGAGTGTGGGTATCCTGACTTTCAACAAAGTAACTCCTCCTAAAGAAGAGCAGACCAGCGAACTCAGAAATGATTTTCAGAGGAATGGAAGGGACCAGTGGGAAGCCACCCACATCCGCAGCTCCTTACACCAGTGTCCACAGGGTTTCATTCCCTGCTGCCTCCAAGCCCCATCACTCTCCAGGATCCAGTGCTCTGGGGAAGGAACTGGAGATTCTCAGGAGCCCCAGATGTACAAGGCTAGAACCAGACACCACTGCTGCTGACAGCTGGCTCAGTGCACCCAGGCTACACTGCTCCTCAGAGACGCTCAGCAGGAAAACCCAGAGGCTCACAAGAGTCAGCCACAACCGACCTATAGGTAGAAAGGAGACTACCAGGTCTGAGTTAGACCTGAGCAGGGGACTTACTAGTGGAATAACTGTGAGAGGAAGATTATTTTGTTTTCCAACCTCAGGATCTACATCCATAAGGGGAGATAACAACAAGGACTCCACCATATCAGGAATGCGTTAAATGAGATGCTATCTTTGAGGTACTCAGAACAGATCTTGGCATGCAGCAAGTGTGCAAGAACCTATAATGATGTTTTTAATATGTAGCAGCTTGCAATCAAGCACCTAATATATTCCTAAAGAAGTCTAGAGCCTGAGACAGTATCCTAGAAGCCTTCTCCCCATTATCCCAACCCCTCTTTCTCCCCCTGCAGAAACTTCAGAGACAAAAATTATGTGTTAAAAGGGCCTGTTCCTAATCCTCAGCAGGGAAACAGATTTAGGCTAAGATCAGTGAAAGAGGAAACCCACACTTGGATAGCTCGCAAAGGGCTTTCAAATTTTTTTCTCTTCCTTCAACCTCAGCAAAGGCTCTTGAAACCATTAATTTTGATATATAAACTTCATTGTATTAAGAAACGCCTAGCAGATTAGGAAAGTGTGTCTCTGGATGTGTCTGGGTTAGTCATGAACATGTGGCCTTGGGTCCTGTTTGGGTCTCTCCCCAGCTCCTCTCCAGAGCTGCCCCTTGCTCCTCTCCCTCCCTTCATGAGTTAAGAAGCCCTGCTGCCCTACCCCCTTCCACCATCACCTTCTTGCCTTCTGGCTGTCTATGGACCAAAACCCTTCAGACCACGAGCCACAGAAACCCTTTTCCTCCTTAAACTGTGAATGGTGGATGTTTTGTCCAAAAATAGAAAAAACTAATAAAACACGCTTTGAAAAGGTAAAGTATTAACATGGTTCTACTATTGTATTATATCACTTAATGCTAAGCAATAATCGATGACGGGTTATTTGATCAATCTTGTATGTCTGTATGTGTTATCCTGAACACACACTTCAAAGATATCAATATGTAAAGCAGCAACTATTGGTGTTTTTTTTTTTTTGTTGTTGTTGCTGTT
>PVLD010010789.1:0-13000 GCA_004027595.1 Dinomys branickii | reverse complement strand
TTGGTTTTTGTGTTTATTCTGTTGTTGAGAGGATTAATTGTCTGACTAAATTTGCATGTCTGTATATGGGTTCATATATTTGCACTTCGTAGATATCAATGGATAAAGCAATAACCACTGTTGAGACCATATCAACTTGTCTATAGATTAGTTGTGACTGTACTATTTTTTATGCTAATTGGTGTCTGTTTGTCAATGTTTTTGTACTTTTATTTTTTTTTAAATAAAAAAAAAGAGAAAGGAAAAAGGTACAGAAAGTCATGCACACATTCTTTACTCTTTCTCCCGTTCCAGCAGGTTTATGCACATCATTCCCATGCAGTTTGGTATTTATACTTTGTAAGTGTGTGTGGGGTGTATGTGTGTGTGTGTGTATGTGTGGGTGGGTGGGTGGGTGTGTCTCTGTGTAGTCCTCATAAAAAAATAAACATTACTGTTTTGTGGTCTTTCAAATATAATAAATAGTTTTACATTAAAAAAAGAAAAGGTAAAGTATTAAAATCAAAATATATGTTGTATACTTGCATTTCATATGTTAAAGACAGCGTACTTGCCTCTTTCTCCTATCTTATGGTATTTTTATGAGTTACAGATTGGAAGTCAGAATGCCTCTTTAAATGGAAATGTTGCTAAATTTTTCTCCGGTTGGTTATTACCCTCATGGGTGAACAATAAATAAGAACAAAGCTCAAATTTTGCACGTTACTGGAAATTTTCATATACCTCAGTACTGTCTAAAATCTGGCACTATTAAAAGACTGGCAACACTCCTTGCAGAATAGAGCTGGACAAATAAAGGATGGGAAGAAGGAAGGTTGGAAAAGAGACCTTTGGGGAGCTTTTACCCAATTAAACCTTCTTTAAAACTATCAAAATTTACTTGCTATTTCTAAAAACCATGGTTGTGATGAAAATGCTTCCTTTAGAATTGCAGCCCTGGAGGAAGCCTAGAGGCTTCTATCGAGCACTTTTGATAAAAAAAAAAAAAAAAAATTGAATTTGAAGTAGAAATAATTCCCTCACTTTGCAATATTACTGAAATGAACATCACAAACAAGAGTTCAAAAAAGCAATAGATTTATTCATTGGATTTCAATATACTTTTTCTAGGTAAGAGCCTAGAAAATGCTGCATTTACAAAAATAGAGAGTGGGACATGTTGAGGCCCCAGATCATTCAAGCACTCATGTTAGCTAAGCGTTTTTTTAGTTTGTCTCCCTGCATGTTCAAGTTTGGTTTACATTTGAGTGATCAAGCCTTAGTCTGAAATAACCAAATGATCCAGTCACAGTTTATTGTGGAGAACAATTCATAATAAAACTGGAAATGGATAATGCATGGATATAGAATGTGGTAATATTTTGGTTATATTAAATGTATCTTGACATATATGCACTTTGTACATAAGCATAGAAAATTATCCAGGCACATGTATACTAATATAATGACAGTGATGTGCTCTACTTAGAAAGATCAATGGTCATTTTCTTTTTATCTATTTCTCTCAGCATTGCTTTAATATGAAAAACTATTAATGTTTTTAAGCACCAAGTATTGTCAAATGTATGTATAATCCAAACCACCAAAAAACTTCAGCTTACTGTAGAATTTAGTATGTAAGAGCAATTGGTAAGAAAATAATGATTTGATTTTGTTAGCTAATTTTTAGTGTACCACAGTTTTCACTAAGGCACTGTTGCAGTGTTCCCTGTGGCTTCTCTTTAAACCTGTGAGGAAGATCTTCCTTCTATTCCTATTTTATGTTCAAGAAAGACTGAGGTATGGGAATATGAAGTAACGTGCCCAAATGTACACCACCAGCAAGTTGTAAAGACCTAAATCTTTTCACAATTTAAACCATCCAATGGCTGAAACTACTTTTAATGATTATCCTGACACGTTTCCCAAAAACTCACAGAAACCAACAAAAACTTAGCTCCAAGAACATTAAAATAATAAATTTTTATGACTTACTTTAGGTTTGTTCCACCTAAATTGATACTAAATGTAGCAGACACTTGTACCAACTCGGCCCAGTTTTAAGTTTTTTCTTAAGCTTTCCACTCTGTCTCATGAGTATATGAAATTTCCTTAGTCTGCTAACTGGCATGCCTTTCTCCTACAGAAAGTAGTACATAAAGGAAATATAGCCATATATATATATATATATATATATACACACACACACACACACACACACACACACAATAGTGTATAACACCACTTCAAAAATATTACAGATCTCTATAAATGGATATTGAATAATTTTGAGGATATGCTGTTAAGGGAAAAACTCAAAGTGAGAAAGAACATCTAAATGTGCTACTCTTTGTGCAAAGAATAAGTGATTATAAGAAAACACACTCTGTTGGTTGGAATTTAAACTAGTACAACCACTATGGAAATCAGTATAGAGATCCTTCAAAAATTTAAAAGTAGAAATTCCATTTCATCTAGCTATTACCCTTCTAGTTATCTTCCGAAAAGAGATTTTAAAAATATATCATATGATGGTGATACACGCACACCTATGCTTGTATCAGCACAGCTCATAAGAGCTAAATGTTGGAAGAAACTTATATATTCATCAACAGATGAACAGATAAAGAAAATGTGGTGCTCATTACAATATGTAATGAAGTTCTGTTCTGCAGGAAAGAAGGGTAAAATTGCATCACTTGCAGGGAAATGGATGCACCCTGAGACCGTAACATTTAGAGAAATAAATCAGACACAGACTTAAATATCACGTTTTCCCTTATATAAGAAACCCCAAATATAAATATAAATAAAGAGCAAAATAAAAGATGAATAAGAGGAAGTAGGGAGATGAATCCTTCTCAGATGGGAAGGAAGATCAGGAGATGGAGCAGGAGGAGGAAGAGGAGAGAAGAAAAATGAAGCAAAGAACAACATATATTCTGCACATGCAGCAATCCCCACGAGGAAGGGAATCATTACATACTGCAGACGTGTACTAATAAAAAATAAAAACGGAAAAAATCACATATGTAACTACTTATTTGTGTAAAGGAAGTGTGGAAAGAATTCATGAGAACCTAAAGATATCATATTGTTTATCTGTAAGGGAGCTGAAAAGAATGAAGGGGTGGGTTTGGTGCATCAGAACAAGGGTGGAGACACTCCTGTAGTTACATAATTTAGTAATGCTTGGGCACTTGCAGCCACACTGACAGTTACAGTTCATTTCAGAATATCTCTAAGTAAGAGTCAAAAGCTTTGATGAGGATACTAAATGCAGTATGAAAGTTAAAAAATGGACTGAATTATTGTAAGTGAAACACAGAACTACAGTGAAGGCATGGAAGTAATAAAACTAACTGAAATCTCTGTGGAAAACAGTATGTTGAATGGATATTGTAAGGCTGAAGAGTAAAGGAAAAACAGCACCCAATGCTGTGATTTAATACCAAATATGTTTCTCACCGAGGCATGAGTTAACAATTCTGAAACTACTTAATATATGTATTAGAATTTAAAAA
This sequence comes from Dinomys branickii, assembly GCA_004027595.1. Lineage (NCBI taxonomy): Eukaryota > Metazoa > Chordata > Mammalia > Rodentia > Dinomyidae > Dinomys > Dinomys branickii. The sequence goes on along the minus strand of PVLD010010789.1, from coordinate 9,497 downwards.
TAAGTAAATGTATTATGAAAAACAAGAATTAGATATCTCACTATTTGATAAAGAAGTTACAAGTAAAGAAAGGAAAAAATGTGGTGTTTATACACAATGGAGTACGACTCTGCCATAAAGAAGGATGAGCATTAGTCATTCTTAGGTGAATGGATGCACCTTGAGGCCACAATAATATTGCGATATAAACCAGACACATAAGCTTAAATATGGTTTCTCCTCTATGAGAGACCCAAAATACAAACAAACAAAAGGAAATGTAGACAGTGGGAAGCAGGGAGACCTTTCTCCATTGGGAAAAGGACCAAGAGATGGAGGGAGGGGAAGGGATGGGAGGAAATGGGAGTGAATAAGCAATTGAAATAATTCAGAGATAGACCCTTTGCACATAGGAAGGAGACCAAGAGGGGGAAGAGCAGGGTGAGGTGGGAGTAGGGGATGAAGAAGGGACTCAGATGTGTTGTGTATGTGCACTAACTCCTCCCAACAAATGTCATCATTGCAGATGGCAAACGTAATAATGAAAGGTAAAAAGAAATGAAGAAGCTCAAAGTGAAACCCGAGGTTGCAGTATAAATGTAAGACTTTAAATATACACACACAGATAGGGAAATGTAGATGCACTGGCAGATGTGCAGGCTGATGTAAATGCATGCACACACTCCCTACCTCTGTCCACCTCAGAGCAGTGATAACTCCTGCATAGTGGTGAGCACACCAGGTACTAAAATCTAGACTGCTGAACACCATTCTCCAATAAATGAAAGCTGGAACAAGAGACTGATTCCACGAGTAGAAGGAGGAAAATACAAATGAGCCTGGGATACACAGTGAAGCAAAAATATAAGAAAGTGTGCATAAAGGAGATAAGGGCTTCACATGAAAACACGAGCAAAACTCTGAAGAAGCTCCCATTGGCAAAAGCTGAAACGAGTTGAGCAGCAGAGTAAATGATGGTAATGTTGGACTGGGACCCCTCGAATCAAATAAATATCCATAGACAAACAGTAGAGAGACATGGCTCTTCTTTCCTGTAGAATCCCAGTGGATACACGCTGGAAGAGGAAAATAGAAAATCACCATTAAACCAAGACTATCACAACCATTACTAAAATTGAGCTCCATGATATATGCAGAAATCAGTGGGTTAAACTTCAAAAACAACTAGGATTTGCACAGACTCAAAGCATTTTCCTAAGATTCTTGTCACCAAAAGGAAAAAGAGAGTAATTGTAAAGACAAGAGACATAACAGAAGCCACGTAACCCAGCAAACACAGTCTGCACCACCAGGAATGAGACACTGACTTCATGCATGTGGCATTGAGAAAGAGCAGCATTTCTGTGGATTTTTGCCACAGAAACTCATAGCTTTAATCCAATTATAAGTAAACACCAGGGAAACCCAAATCAAGGGATATTTGGCAAAGTAACTAATCTATACTGTTAAAAACTGTCAAGGTCTGAAGGTTAAAGAAATACGAGAAACTGTTGCCGATTTCAGGAGATAGAGGAGAAATAACAAAAAAATTCAATGTGAAACCCTGGCCAAACAGGAAAACATTGAGGAAAACTCTGATGAAATTTGAATAAGGTTAATTTGTTTAGTTATTGGTAGTGTAAAAACATAATTTCTTGGTTCTGATTGTTGCACTCTGGTTAGTAGGATTTTAACACTGGGTCTAGGGCTGGGATATATGAAAACTCTCAATATAATTTTGTAACTTTTATGTAAATTTAAAAGTAGTTTGAAGTCAAAAGCTAAAAGGTATTGTCTTTACTCAAGTTGAAGTGAAAATTACTCACAGTGCATATGTTTGGGGAGGAAAGACTGGGTTTCGGGAAAAATACTGCTGTGAAAGTAATCTCAGGGAAACTGTATTTGACTCTCCCTTTGTAACAGTGATAATTTAAGAATAGAACCAACAACTCTATCCCTTATACTCAACACATTAATGGATTTTTATTCTTCAATTATGAATAATCTCAATCTTCCAGTTTTGACAGAAAGCTATCTTTCCCTTTTCCAAAAACAAGGTCCTTCCAAGAAGCTTTTGCAGTCTTATAGATGTTTACAATTCCAATTGCTGGAAGCATCTAGTGCATCTGCTTGTGGCCTGAAGGAAGCACGACACAGAGGTGGACAACCGAACAGTGCATTTCACTCCCATCTGCCAAGGTGTTAACATTTATTTGCTTTCTCACATCATGCAGAGAATCGTGTTTTGTTTTTCTACCTTTTCCTATTCCTCCACCCCATCCCCTCCTATTTCCCAGTGTCCTTCTGAGAAAAGTTATCTGCAGGAAGCCCTGCAAGTTAATCAGTCAGGGCCCAAGCGCCCAGGAACTGTTGTTACAGCAGCAAAGGGAATGAAGCATATATAACGAAGCCTCCAAGGAAGAGACTAATTAATATCTCTCTCCTCTTCGAAGAAAATGACCTGCTATTGAACTCCAGTGGGTCAGACAACATTTTAATTTACTCTCGGCTACAAGGATGATACTTTATACAATGCTTTCTTACTTATTCATTCTCTGATAACACTGCTGGTGATTCAAATTGGACCCGCCAGCTAAGGGCTAAAAGAAACTTGAGTAGGACAAGCAGATGTTAAATATATGCCATTGTACTCATGTCTCTTGTTCTTTGAAATGAGACACCATCCAGAAAGAACACTGGGCATTACTGGCACACAGAAGCATCCCATAATTGTACTTATTGGTTCCCCCTTCCCTGCCTCCACATTCCCTTACCTTGGTATTGATAAGATATTTGCCAAGATTTGCTTCCTGGGCAACAATTTTGTAAAAAAGCAGAAAGTGATTGCTTTTCAAAGCAACAAACAAACTTAACCTCGCTGAGGACTTAAGACGGCATCACAGCAAGGTCCTGGGCCATGCCTTACTGCCATTCACGGGAGCGGGAAATGTAAGGCTCGAGCCCCTCCTCCCCTCCATCCTATGATGATGGAGTTAGATAGCCTCAAAAGAACTTTCTCTCTGAAACTGCTTCTGCCAATAATCAAATGGTCCTAGGATTTCCAGATCTACCCAATATCAATAGTAGATGTCCGTGCTTCATGTAGTATTTAGGACACACACTAAAAATTATTAGTTATTCATCCAAAATGCAAATTCAGCTAGGTATTCTATGCTTTATCTGACAATCCCTTCTCCCTTCTCTGTAATGGATATGTACTGCTCCAGTTTAACTTTCAGACTTGGGTGTGTGTAGATGCATTACTCCCTATCTATACTGCTCAAGTAATGTTTTAAATGTCCCTAACTCCACTTATTCATCTGTAAAGTGGGTTAATGACAATAACTTCTTCATAAGGCTGTTGGAAGGATAAATCAAATAATCTATGCAGTACTTGGCATATACTATGAATTTAGTAGATGTTTGCTCTTGTGACTTTATTATTGCTGTTTGCACCGAGTTAATATTTGTTGAAGATTGAACAAGTTAATAATCAAATTTTAGAATTTTATCTCAAAGATAAGATGGAAAGTGTCTTTGCTAGACAAGTTAGGGGTAGAAGAAGATCTATGAATAAATTGAGAGTCCCTAAATTACATCATAAGATTTTCCTATAATCCCTTAATAATCATTACTGTGAGGCTTCAGAATAAGGAAAGCTTACAGAATTTCCTTGCAATGTTTTACACATTTCATTTTTCATTTCAATTCAGAATGAAAGGCAAAAGAATTGCAGTGAAACAACCAAGATAAACCACACAAAAATGAGCCAAGGTGTATATGTAAATTAAAAACAGACTTATTACTAGCCCTTATTTTTTTAGAAAAAGAATTGACAGTGACCACTAGTACAATATTTCAGTGGAGAGGCGGGTTAACAGTCCCTTCCTGAGATTACCTCTGCCTGGATAGCAGCCAGCATTTAAGCTCTTCTCTCAGAAGTGTCCTATCTACCTCTCCCACCTTCGCTCGCTCAAGAAGTCTCCTCAGAACCCATCAACACCAACACAAAGGCTGTAAAATGATGTTTTCCTCTTGGCTGCATGCAAAAACCAGAACTGCAGAAAGGTTTTCAACACAAATTGTTTCAATCAATATGAACTCATTCTTTCCACTGGCTAGAAGGGAATAAATAAATACATACATGGCTCCAAGTCTTCAATTACAACCACTTTCCAAAGACCCTCTTTCTTCAGACCCTGCATCCAAGTAAAAGGTTCATTTTCTTTATAGCCTGTATTCATAGGCATTTGAGGGTATTCCATATGCTTAAGTGAGCTCTTTCTCTTAACTGAATCTCAAGAGATTAATTATTCCTGTCAATTCATGTCTGTCTTCCTGTTAACAGATCCCAATAGTCTTCCCCTTACACCATCAGATAAACTCAGATTCCAAATTTTAATGAATTTTTCCTGCTTTATTTTGCCAGTTAATTGTGAGGCCTCTAAAGAATACGTGGCTCTCTACAGGGCTCCCCCTTTCTTTCGGTTTCCTTAGTAAGACAAAAAGTACGAAAACTGTCAAGCTCACGAATGCACACTGATGTTTATAGTGGGAAATTCTCTCCCAACGACTATAGAGATTCTGCTCTAAACATCACATTCTTGCTTAACTTAAAAAACAACTTAATGGTCAAGTTGAGAATTGAATTAAATTGAATGAAAGATTTTGCACACATTTTGGTGATATGCTGATCAGGGAGAACCGAGTGCAGTAAATTTGCATATATTATCAACCACACTGAAATGAGTGGCCCTTAAAAGTGTGGGAAACAAAAACATAAAAATATTTTATAAAATCTAAATTTATTACTAAATTAAGGTTTATAGGTTTTACTTTAAGGAAAACCAAAATAAGTGCATATTTAACCACCCTTGGGGTTTGAAGCTCTCCAAAGTAGCATCAATGACAGAAAGACTACGTATGGTACAGTCAGAATGATCCCACTCCATTACTAACTATTATTTTGTACCTGTAAAGCACAAATACCAATTCCTAACTCGGGGAATGTAGTTTGATTAAACAGAATTATATAGAAAGCAGAATTTCTATCATCTTAATAGGTATTCCATACAAGATATTCTTCTTCAGCATTCTCTCTTGAAATTTATGCATAATTGAAGAAGTCACACTTGATTTTTTAAAATTACTTCCTAACACTTTCATGTTTAAGCTAACAGGAACATGGACCATGAGGTCTCTTCCATTAAAGAATAATCCAATATGCCAAACAAGCATGTCTATTGTATGAAGGGCTCTTTGTACCCTCAACCCAAGTGCTAAGACATGAGCTTATCAACATTCAACTCAGTGTGTATCATAAAGAAGTGTACTACATTTGGGAAAGTTGGCCACTGTCATCAAAACTGGTAGGGAAGAACCAGCATGGAGGATATACTTAGAATTTACTTTATTGGCTCTCTAACAAGTTTCAGAATCATGGTAAAATTTATATGAACAGATGGGAAAAGTTGGGAGGTAAAAGGAGATGAGACCAGTGAGCTTATAAGAGAAACTCGGAAAAGCCTTTGAAGCAGAGGGTGAAAGCTTTTAGCTCTAATTCATAGGGTCTTGTGAATCCACAGAGTTTGAAGGACTGACTTGACATAATCTCTAATTGACAGAAAAATGTCACAGTGGTAAGAGGTGGTAAAAACAGTCTATGAGAGAGGTGCCAGATGCTGGCAGAAAGAAAAATGCAATCAACCAAACTCGAGGTGGAACAGTCCTGGGCCAAAGGATTGGAGCAGAAGGGAAAAAGAATGTCTAGAGGCAAAATGTAGCCAAGATCTACTTGAGAAATAAAGGCAATAACACAGTTGATAGATAATGACATTGTGCTGGGGTTGAGGGAGAGAGAGTCATAGAGAGTCCTATCTCCATTAAATTCAGCTTGAACCAGTAGGCATGGGACATAAATTTTATAGAGAAAGCATCTATTTTCCAGGATTGAAAGATGTGAAGATATCAAGCAAAAGAGGCTACCTCCATGGGGAAGCTCTGAAGCTCACTTATAAACTTGCTTGGAATCATTAATTAACTACTTGGGCATGTGTCTTTTTCTGGCAAAGGACTCTAAGCTCCTTGTGGTTTTCTCTTTCTCTATGAAAGCTAGTAAAATAAATAACTTAAACATCTTCCATTTAATTTGATCATACATAATCTGGCCTGAGTTCTGAAGTTAGATAAACCAGAGTTAAATCACTTTCTTTGCTGGCATTGAAGAAATCAATCATCCGCTCTAAACTCAGCTTCCTAATTTATAAGATCTGGTTGTTAAAAGGATAAAAACAGAAATGTGTGTGAAATGCTCATCACAATACCTAGCAAACTGAAAGCACAAATAAATGGTAGCCTTTGTTATTTTTTTTATCAAGCTCTTTATCTTTTCTTCTCACACATACAATCCATGGTACCTGATACTATACATTCATCAGTGAGTCAGGAATCCAGGTAAATCAATGAAAAAGTAAAGGACACCAATCAGTCTTCCAATTTCTCTGTCCTGACAAGATGCTGGCAACAAGAGGGGCGGGGAGAAATTTTCTGCAGAGATGTATCATCTTTGTCATCAAAACAGAGTCTGGTGCTGTCACAATTAGTATAAATCTGTATATATGAAGACAATTTTTAATACAATGCTGTTTCATTTTGAGATTCTCATTCACAGATCCAAGCAAACAGAAAAGAGAAACAAACAAAAAGCTTTCTCTGTGAAGATCAAGTCAGATGTTGCCCCTTTTGAATAAATACAGAAAGTTAAAAATTATATTTAGTTACCAAAAGACAGACAATGGTTTATAAAACAAGGGTGAAAAAATAATAAGCAACCATTATGGCTCAAAGACTACACTTTTTAGAATATTGTATTAAATTGAAGAAAGATTGACTTATAATTTATAAAGTTATATATTTAAGGAAATTGTATCGGGGAAAAGGAGAGGAATTGTCTTAATTTATTTTGGACTGACTGAGGAAATAATGTTGGGGCCTTAGCCTGCGACCTAGATTTGGCTTTTCTCTAGATCCAGAAAAATTGTTTTGCCTGTTATTTTCCAGATTCACATTTTAAAAAAGAATTAAATTCAATATGTTAATGATATTGGACTGTGTTATTCCAAACTAGTGAAATTTAAAATCCAGACTATTCCTATGTTGAAAATATGCCATTTAACTTTTTTCTTTTCCTGCAACTCCCACTTTCTATATGAATTTAGAGATACTCCAAATCCCCCTGCTAAATGGTTTAGCAATGCTTGAAATTCAGCAAAGAATATCCCCCCTCCAGGAGGCCCCTCGCCTTCATCATTACGGGTGACTGGCATAAACAAATATGATGCCCAGAACCACAGCCTGTTCTGCTCCTGCAAATACCCACACATCAAACAATCCTCCCTCCTCATTTTCATAAAGATAATTCCGACCGTATTATCATAGCTACAGGACACAGTATATAGCTCTCCAACTCAACTGATCTTGGTTACAAAGTCTTACTTTAAATGAAGATAACAGAAATCCTTTCTCTATATAAAAAGGTTAAGCTTAGGGGGAAAAAGTGAAAGCTTTTTTAGTATCTTTAAATAGGCTTTGGAGAACAAATCACTAAGTGTGAAACTCCTCACTTACTGCATTTCATTGATCAAAGTTTTGTAAAACAAGCAAATGCAGAATTTTGAGAGGCATTTAAAATGCTTGTCTTTTGGAAGTTAATACGCTTTGCTTAATTTATCATTGATTTCCATTTCTTTTCCTCTTATACCATTACCGTGTATAAAGCAACATATAAGATTCTTATTTGTCTGGAATAAAGCTTGACTTGATCATTCTTCAAATATTAATGGGGTTGTACACTGTAGGATGTGTGCATTTGTCTGGATCTCATCAACACTATGCATCCGACTATGTGCCAGACTCTGGGTAGCAGGCTAGTGCCTCTCTACCCCAGCCTCCGCCTAACGCACTGTCGGTGGTCCCTGACATTTTCAGATTCATCAAATCCCAGGAACAGATGCTTTGTACGTATTCTGCATATGGTCCCTAATAGGCAGCTCCTGAGCAGGGTCCCACTAGCATGGAAAAAAATATTTTTCCCCAGCACAAGTTTTGAGGGAAGAGAGAGAAACATTCCCTTCTTCTCTCCCCTTTATATACACCACTTTTTAAACTTCTGCCGGACAGGCATGGTGGGCTCTGTCACACAGCGAGAGGAGGGGCACCCAGGCCCACTGCACCTCCTCACTCTTCTGCTCCGCTCCTAGGTGTCTCTCGGCATCCATCAGAAGATTTAGCTCCTCGAGGACACTGGCTAAAGATGCGACAGGTTTCGTTGCTGACACCATGAACCCTCCTTATCTCTCCCCCAACCTTCTCCTCTACCTCCCTCCTTCCAAACCCTGAGGGCTAAACATAATAATAATGCTGTCTACATACACAATACTCTCTTAGTTATAATTTTTATCATGCAAAAACTCATTTTCCGGCTCAGAAAGCTTTTCAGCCTTTTAATAACAAGAAGGACACCAAGGTCTATGGACACTACGTGTTAAGCAATAGCTTTTATATTTCTTCCCCTAAACAGCCCTCTGAGGTAGACATCAGGGCCAAGAGAATTGAGGCCTGGGCAGATGAAGTGACTTGGCGAAGGTCAAACATAGTGAGTGATAGAGACAATATTCAAACCAAGTCCATGCAGGTGTCAAAGCCGAGCTTTCCACAATGCCCCCATGACACTTCATAAGGTCAAGATGTGAGAAGCAAAGGAAAAATAAGATTATAGCACCAAGAATTCACTGAATACAAATGTGCTTCCTTTCAAGCTTATCAGAAAAGAAGTATTTCATTTTACTTCAGAAAAAAAAAAACCCACTATAGACTAAGTTAAAGTAGCCTAAACATGTTATAAGTACTACTGTGGAGATGTCACTCAGTGACTTATGCTTTAAATGAATACTGGCAATAGGCTGAAATATAATGCACCTTAATTGATTTATGGATACTGTGTCTCTTAATAAGTCACAGTTAGTAATTTCCAATTTTAACCAATCCCTTCCAATAAAAGCTTCTTCAAAACATTTAGCATCATTTTCTTTGAATACCTGTGGTTAGAGCAAATGTTGCCCACCGTGATAGCCTGATCAACACAGCCCATAGTAAATGTTTTACTATTGCCAGCCGCATATTTGTTCTGCCCAGCAAGTTGTCCTATAGGTCAGGTAGTTCTTGTGTGCTCTTCCCTCACGCTAAATCTTGTGCTTGTATTCAGGATGGTTATAGCCTCAGCCTCCTATGTAGCCATTGCTCCAATCAGAAAACCTCAGACAAGAAAGAGACAGAAATGTATGTATGTATATATGAATATACATATATGCAGGAGGGCTAACATGGTTCTACTATTGTATTATATCACTTAATGCTAAGGAATAATTGATGATGGGTTATTTGATCAATATTGTATGTCTGTATGTATTATCCTGAACACACACTTCGAAGATATCAATATGCAAAGCAGCAACTATTGG